>JBBPTO010000430.1:416-30718 GCA_038094155.1 Pulveroboletus cf. aberrans
GGGATCTGACTCAGAGTCAGTATTATCCTCCTCATCCTTCTCTATTAAGGGGGGTAGTTCCTGCTGACATTCATTGTGTACTACCTTTTGTCTTTTATTTGGCTCATACTCGTCCTTGTGTACAATTCTTTTAATTCCAGGTCTGTTTTTGGGACACTGTTGTCAAGATCTATGGTAAGGGCAGAGATACCCAGTACTCAGCCAGATGCCCAAGGGAGTGATCACAACTACTAATATTCACCTATGGTAAGGGCAGAGATACCCAGTACTACTAGCTATTAGTACAACCATAGGCAAGGGAGTAAGAAGAGTCTCACCTCAGCCAGATGCCCAAGGGAGCAATCACAACTGAGGTGAGTTGAAAGAGACATAGGGATTAAATAGTGAAACGGTATGTGCATGTTCTAACTCCGGAAACTCCGGTCCGGAGTTAAGCGAAGGTAAGTGAAGGTCCTTTTGGAATAGTTCAAGACAAGAAAGGAATGGTCTAAGAAAAGTGGAATAAGTCGTACGATGTGTTAAAAAGTGGTACGATGTGTTAAGGCACATCCCTGAAGTGGATAAATGCAACTCTGGAGGGGATGCATCGGAGAACGTACAAAAGGAAGGCAAAGCACCTTTGGAGTTGTACTGGAGTTACACTTTGACAACTGTTTGTCTGTACTTGGCTCCCCCTCAAACAGTGGCATGCAAGGAAACCTATAATTATGTGAGACTTTAATGACACACATGTGCTCATCATAATAATAGATAGCACGAGGGCCTTTCTTGTAGCTGATGAAAATATGTTTGAAAGATCTAGGCTCAAGTTTAGATATTTGTGGGCCTTCTCTGAGGATCCACACAGGTAATCCAAACTCATGTATGCCTGAAATATCAGGCCATTCACCAGACCACTTTTTGTAAGGAGTCATGTCAGGTAATTTGCGTGTATATGCCCAATTCCAGATATATATGGCATGAGCAAAAGTGCGTGCCCATAATGTAGCAGGGAGGTTTTGTGCAAACATCATGGCATGTCCTAGTTCAACAACGGTTCTATTATAGTGCTCTGCAACTCCATTTTGTTCTGGAGTGTGTGGTGCAGTGGTCTGAAGTTCAATGCCATGATCTAGACACCATGTAATAAGGTCTCGATTAATATATTCGTGACCATTATCAGCATGAATTATTTTCGGGACCTTATGCTGCTGACGCTCACATGCAGAAATATATTGTTTTACCTTTTGAGGGGCTTCTTCTTTGCTTTTCATGTAAAGCAAATCACCTCGCCTAGAGGAATCATCAATAAACGAGATGTAATATTTATAGCCCTCAGGAGTTATCGTGCGGGCTGGGCCCCAGACATCTGTGTGAGTTAATTCGCCAGGTTCATAGTGCCGGCGATCTGCCTGTTTTGGAATAGGCATCCGTGTTTGTTTAGCTTTAATACAAGCCTCACAGTCAAAATCTGTAGGGCTTTGAGAGACATTAAATCCGTCAACAATCTGTTTATCGTGTAAGTTTTTCAGGCCTGTAATACTTATGTGCCCGAGCCGGCAATGCCATTCCGCCCAGGTATAATTATTTTTGATTTTGACGGATAAGTTTGCTTGTTCTGTAGACGTTTCTGTGGTTACATCTAAATAATATAGATTATTTTTGCACGTTCCTCGTGCAATGAGACGATCCTGTGCATTTTTTATTTGTATTATCCCTCCACCACATATGGAATGGCCACCCAATTTGTCTACCTGAGTAAGTGAAAATAGATTTTCACGTGCATCGGGCACATATAATGTATCGGGTAGTCTTATCCGAACCATTAAGTCATTGATTTTACTAATGACTATAACGGTTCCATGTCCATAAGCATTAAGGGACTTACCGCCCAGCGTAAGGACAGATTTTGATGGTAGCGGAGTATATTCTGAGAATGCGTCTCGTTGGGTGCATATGTGTGATGTAGCACCTGAATCAGCAACCCATGAATAAGCCGAGAAATCAATCTCATTCTCGTCGTCTACATTATCGTGTACATTGTAGGCTTTCTCGATGCCTTTGTAACTATCAGGGGTCTTCGCGCGCATTTTTCCTTTATTACTGGCCTCGGGTTTCTGGTTTGCCCGTGGTCCTTTGGTAATTCGCCCCTTTCCTTTATTCTTCGGATTGTACCAACACTTTTCATCAGTATGGCCAAACCAGTTACAAAACCCACACTTGGGTTTTTCTTTCCACCGACAACTATTTGTCACGTGGTTCGTGCGGCCGCATACAGCACACAGCAGTTGCGCTTTCTTCTTTTCACTGCCACTTGCTTTATAAGCACTTGCTTTGTAAGCAATTTCGCCCCCTCCATTTTTATCCTTTCGTCTTTTGTATTCCTCCGAAAGGATGGAGACGAGTTCCTGTACAGACAGTCTTTTAGCATCTTCTGTAGCTTCTGTACCCTCTTGATAACCTAGGATTGATGAGGCGAATCCCTCCCAGGATCTAGGTAATGAGGATACCAAGACTATCTTGAATTCGTTTTCTTCGACCTGATAACCGGCTAGACTCAGCCGATTACGTAGCCGTTTCATTTCCTTGATATGCTCTAAGATATTGGCTCCTTTGGTGGCCTGTGTACTATAGAGCATTTTCTTGGTTGATATGACTGACTGCCGCCCGCGTGGTTCATGGACTACTCGTAAGCTTTTCCACATCTCAGCTGCTGTTTCACAATCTGAGATATGAATGACTTGTTCATCGCGGATACTGTTGCTTATTAGCTCTTGTGCGATGACGTCGCGGTTCATCCAAGCAGCGGCACCCTCAGTATCACTAGGCTTAGTAAGCGACCCGGTGACTACTTCGAGTGCTCCATATCGCCGCAAGACTGCGCTCATACGAGTCCTCCATGCGAGCCAGTTGTCGTCTCGCAGCTTTTCTATTTTAGGCGTAGACGGCGCACCCATACTGGTACTCGTCAACACACCACTACCTTCCGCTGCGGTCGAACTTGTGGCTTCAAGCGTAATAGGGGCTTGATCAGGAAGAGCGGACAGTTCTTCTGTTATAGCAGGGGAAATCGGGCTACCTATGCTGCCCGACATGGTTTTGCTGCACTTATGCGAGAATGTGCTGATTATGATAATGTGATCTCCTATAGAGTGAGCGCGGGGCTCATAACCTCTTGCAGGCACGCCGTCGCGGAAAGGAGATTCTAGATTCTCACAGTACCGATCGGCCGTCTTTATATACGGCTTAGTGAGACAATTACTATCTATGTCAATGTATATATTCTCCGATACTCGGCAGCTCGGCTTGGATTCTAACACTTTTAGATGCTCAACAAACTTCAGGGATTCAGTTGGCGAGTGTCTGCGATGTCTTCAATGTTGGGGACCCGGGAGGCTGTGAGTCCTTGTTTCCTGTGCCCCGAGCGTGAACCATCCTACCATGTGTATAGTGTGCACATGGAAAGGGTCAGTGACACTCCGACACTGTCACCGATGACGAGCGCATTGCTTACCCAATCAGTCCAAACAGGGAAAGCGTCAACGTTGTCGGGACGGCCGACTCAGAACGACCGCTGGCAGCGTCTGTACCCTCCATATGGACTTGGACCTGAATGCTGGTCTGGTGGGCTCGAGTTTCAGCATGGAAGACGGGAGGAGCACACAGACGCACCACTGGTTGCGAGGAAAAAGAGCCCGTTACCAGAAAAGAAGGCTTGGGACTGTTGATGGTGAGTGTTCGTTGGTGCATTGAACTTCGGGCTGGGCTGCTGCAGCGCCGCGTGTGGGTCTAAATTGAAATAAGTGGTGGAATGGCAGGGTAAAGTGAGATAAGTGGAATAACCCGAAAAATTGACTAGTTTGACCTGTCAATTCTGTCAAATTTTTTTCCAGCCCAGGTGGCCTGCTCGCCGTCATGACCGACTGTCGGCAATTCCTTGCAGCTCGAGGCCCTTGGGGTGGGTCCACCCAATGGTCGACCTGATCTACGTCAAACGATCCACCATTCCACTCCGTGCCGTTGTCGCTTCACTCACATGACTCATGGCGCTTGCATCCCAATCTCAGACAGAATCCCTTCAAGTTCGACCACGGCGACGCACCGCGGGTGCTCGACATCGACGCGGGGAACCCTCACCCTTTCGGGTCGATTTGGCCCAGCACCTCACGTCCACGACGTCCGCCTCCGGGCCGGGCCCCAATTCGACACGCACCCGGGCCACGCGACACCTGCTCAATTCGGGTTGGGTGTGCTTGTCGTATGCAATCCCAGGCAGGATCCCTTCTTCAAGTTCTCACCGCTCGCTCGGGGCAGCGATTTGGGCGTACTTGCTGTGCGCCGCCTCCCACCTCGAGAGTTCGAGTTTGGAGAGCCCGCTTCTCCCGCTTGTCCGGGGCGACCCAGCCTCTCGGAGCTCCGTTCACTGGTAAGCGTCCTCTGGTAGTGATGATTGGCGGTACCGCTACACTCACAGCCCATGTCCAATCCCAGGCAGGATCCCTTCTTCCTGCCGCCACAAGTCCCGCCTCGAGCTCGCGGCTCGACACCTGATCCTTCGACCCGCTCGCGCCTCCGCCACTCTTCGACGCCGAGGCAGGGGCCGCAGTGCCAGTAATTTGGGCGCACTTGTCGTCACGGTACGCCCTACGCCCCGACCGCTTTCCATGCCGTCGTCACCTCACGCTCGCAAACTTTCCGTCATGACCACGGTCCGCAGAGCGCCTGCGCGCAATCCCAGCGGCGAGCCATCGCGGCCTTCAACGTCGACGTCAACGCCCGCCTGGGAGGAGGGGACCCTCGCCGCCGTTTCGGGTTTCAGGCCCGATTTCCCTCGATTTCCCTCTCCCGCACACCTCGCGCGCTCACGGTCACGTTAGCGGATTAAATTCAAATCAGAATAATTCAGATCGTTCCGATCCGCGATCCGACGTCGACGCCCCCGCCCCGCCCGAGGACCGCTCTCCGGGGGGGGAACCTTGCCCGTCAGATACATATATTGCTACTGTAAAGACTAATCATATTAAGCTCACACCCGGGGGGTGTGGGGGGCGGAGCACCCCACTACCAGCGCCAGCTGGTTCTGATATAATCGAGTAGGGGGAGCTGGAACATCGGTGTTCGAAGCGAAGGTTCGGCCGGTCAGGGATGAAGGAAACAAGGATACATGTAAAGACTATCTTCAATCGAGAGGTGATCGAACGGTTCATTGCCAAGGTGAACGAAGCAAGGGAAGCATTGCAGAAGAAGGAAGCGGAGGGAGGAAAAGGTGTCCGCCACAGACGGACTTCACCCGACTGGACCACTACGACATTGCGGCGTCAACCCGCAAGCCCCAGGATCTCACCGCTTGGCTAGGAGAGAAGGAGGATGACCCCGCTGTTGAGGTGTGTTTCACGTCTTTCTATGGAAAAATGGTTCATCAGAGCGTGTAGAATTTTATCCCCCATCTCAAAGACCACCTCCTTGCTCGAATGCGCGGGCTCGCTTATAACGGGGATCAGTATGAGTTCTCGGACGAGGACCGAAGTTGTCTTCTTATTCAAAACAATCAAAATTTCGAACACGCGTTTCTTCGGGTCAATTACACGACATACGACCTTCGGCGTGAGCAAGACTCGATCAACCCCCGAACCCAACCGGACATCATGCTTCTCTCTCAAGACGATGAATGCTCGCATCCATACTGGTGTGCGCGAGTATGCCTGATATTCCACGTAACGATGGAACACCACAGAGATGTGATATCTCTGTTTTCGAAGGAGGAGCGGTGGACGTTTTATTTGTGCGCTGGTTTCAGCGGGATATTAATCATACATCAGGATGGAATGCAAAGAGGCTGCTTCGCATGCAATTTTTCGACCAGGCCAATCTATCGGAAGCTTTCGGGTTTGTAGACCCCGACTCCGTCATTCGCGGTGTTCATTTGATACCGGGATTCACGGCTGGTCCAACGGATGAATTACTCGACACCTCCGTACGTACGACAAGCACCCTTGGCGGACGGATGGCAAACTCAAGAGGACTGGACGTTTTACTATGTTAACATGCGAGTATTCCTGTCATATTCAACCTACTTAACCAAGATCTAAATATTATCTACAGCTTCGTAGATGGGGACATGTTCATGCGTTTTCGTAGAGGTGGAGTTGGTCACAAGATCACGCGATATTGGGACGACATTTTGCAAAACGAAGGACATGACGAACCTGTAGAAGAATCATCAGATGAAGAGGGCTCGAGCTCGAGTAGTGACGGGGGTGGGGAGGACGAGTTGGATGAAGAAGTAATCGAACAGGACAATTCAGATGAGGGTGATGACGACAACGGTAGTACAAACGGGATCGACGATGAAATTGACGAAGTGATTGAGGACGAGGGAGAGGAGCTTGACGAGATGGTATGGGATGCAGGTTATGATACATTTTAGGTCACATTACTCACGTTGGTCCTGAGATGGGCATGTCAGACGATGTCAGAATGGGATGTGGATTGTGTTGACTTGATAAGACAATCTCGGATCAAATTGATTAGGGGGAACGGCCAGCCATTCTGCCGCAGGGATCGCAACCTGTGACATAAGCACTGCGTTGGTCTCTGGACACCTGGGTGGTCGTGGGAAACACAGTCAGACACGGCAGGCCAAGTCAGATATTTGCATTTGTTGTGATGAAGTTGGTCTTAGACGCTCTCACAACTGTCGAACTTTTCCTGGGCCAGGCAACTAGCAATGCCTCGCGAGGTCTTTTCTATCTGCGCAGTGGGCTTTCGTTCTCTCGAGTTGTCCACTGTCCTAGCGGAGGTGCCGGCTGATGCCACTGTTTTCGACCTCAGAAATGCCGTCCGGAACCAAGTTCGTCGAGACCTAGGTGTGGAGATTCACGGAGTGCAACTCTACAGGCTCCCAGACTCGGTGGACACAAACAACATCGATGACACTTCCACTACGTTGTCCCTGTCCGAGCTCGGTCGAAACTTAAACATTAGTCATGCCCTCGCGAACGTTTTTCCCGGACAGGAACGGCCCTATGTGTTTGCAATCCCCACGGGTATGTATTCTCTATGATTTGGGAATTCGGTGTTCACCCTCAGTGCCCTCAGACATCCCCTACGAAGTCGAGTTTTATGCTAGAGGCACAGGCACCCGAAAGCTCTTTACCGTCAACATAGACAGGATGAGCACTGTGGAGAAACTCCTCCAAAATGCAGCGAACAAACTTGTTCCGCTCGGTATGCCCCGCCAGCACACATTGCTGTACTATGCCCCCCGCCAGAGCCAGGCCGACTTCGAAAACACCATCCGCACGTTTGGGGCAGGCGAGTTACTCAGCGAGGCTCAGGATATAAACGATGCCTTTAAACATGTTCCGGTGATTCAAAACCCATGCGTCGTCCTGGAAACTATTCGTGCATGTGAGCGAGCATCCCTCCCTCTATGTTTACCATTGATAATGACATGATTGAAGTGGCCAAGCGTGACCGAAGCGAGAAATCCGAAGAGAGAATTTCAAAGAAGCGGAAGATAGTCCCATCGAGCGCGAGACAAAGCGAATATAAGACCATACAAAAAGGGAACACGCGCTTCTTTGATCAGCGGGGGCTCGCAAGCCAGATGGCCACTCTTCCCGATGACAAGCTCCCACCCATCGAAGTCCTATATCCGGGCTTTGGCCGATTTCTAGATGACTATCGTGACCGGCGCAACACAGATTGGACAGACGAAGAGACCACACTAACAGAGAACATCGAGCTGTTTGTGCAGAAGATGTCGCATATCTACGGGTCAGAGTCCGAGAGGGAGGCCGCAGCATTGCCGCTGCTCAACGAGATATTTGGCCTCTCTGCCCCTGCTCATGCTCGCATAACGCCCACAACCCTCGATGGAGGAAAACTAGATGGTCTGTATAGTATCGGGGATGTACCCTGCATCCTCTTCGAGCTCAAGAATGAAGCTGGAACCAGCCAAGCAATTCCGGTTGTTCAGTTAGCTATGTACTACGAAATGCTGGTTGACCGCGGAAAAAGATACTTTGACCGCTCAAGGCTCCCAGCCCTTGGCTTAACGGTTGTTGGTGCGTGTCTGCCTTCCTTTATAGGAATATCTAATATTTCTCTCCACTAGGACCCGAAGTGACATTCTGGTCATTTCTGACCATCGGTGATACGGTATACTCCAGTTTGACGCCAGGCCTATCATGTGTTCCGAGGGCAGGCGGCGGTGACGATCGTCGCGCATTGCACTCTGCGTTTACCGCAGCCCGCAAACTCCTAAATGGTCTTGAAGAGCATGCCAGGCGTCTCTTAGACCCCACCTCACCACTTCCCCTCATCAAGCGGCACAAGTATCCAGATATACAAGACCTGCGCTCAGTGCAGGATGAGAACGCGCGCATCACAGTCAATATCGTCGACACGTTGTACTCCTATTCCAACCGTGTTGTTTACCGTGCGCAGTCGCCGGATATCGGCACCCAGGATCTAGTTCTCAAGATCACGTACTCATACTCAGTCGAATTTCACCAGTTCTGTGCCGACCTCGGCCATGCACCCCATCTTCACGCGTACGAGGTTCTTCCGGGTAATATCACCGCAGTCCTGATGGACTATTTGACGGGCGTTCACCCTGGGCCGGATGAAGGTACCGAAGACAGCCGACGCCAGTTAGCCACGCAACTCAGGGACCTTTGCAACAAGTTTCACGAAGCACAATTTGTTCATGGGGATTTACGACCACCGAACATTCTATGGCTTGATGGTGGCTTTAGCCTCCTGGACTTCGACTGGGGAGGAAAGCAGGGCCAGGCTGTTTATCCGCCTTGCTTGCTAAATGAGGACTTGAGGAGAGGCCGAAATTCGACAAGTCTGTTGATCACAGTGGAAGACGACGAACGGGTGTTGGCAAGCACGCTGGAGTACATAGGGTGCCCCTAGTTTCTAGTTTCCATGTTCTCTTATGAGCAGTTCTTTCAAATCACTCTAGTAGATGATCTTGCCTTGACATCTCAATTATGGGTCACACTATATCTATGTGTGCTAGTGAAATGTCATTGTCATACATGATTGTGATCAGGATGGCTCTGAAGAGTGGGTGGGTCTTGGAGTGCTGGATTGCTTTGGGGCTTACCCTGGAGATATGTTGACATGACTGCAAGTTGCAGACAGACTGCTGTGTCCAACATTGTAACAATATCTGCAAGTCAGTGACTTGCATGGACTATTTCAGTCTGCTGTGAACTTCATGTGTAATTACAGCCTTAGAAATCCTTTTATAGTAGGCATCTGTCCTAGATCTCCCCCTCCATTGATGTCCACATCACTTTTCTTGTATTTGCCTCCAATCCCTCTACTTGAAGCTTGAAGTTACAAATCTTTTGTCTGCCATTACACAGATCCCCACCAAGCTTTGAAGCTGGTGAGTGGCAGCAACAACTTAGAAGATGAACACACACATTTCCCCTAGGAGAATCCATAATTGACATGTTGGTGGGAAATAAATCAGTGCACAAAGGAGTTGCCATTGCCAGTTTCATCATAATGGGATGCCAGAGATGGGATAGAAATTGGGGCTGGTGCAGGTAGTGGTGGGTCATTACTAATGTAGACTGTCAAAACACCATAATCTCCAACCCCCCTCCAGGTCACCTCCAACCATTTAAGTCCAACTTCAATATGAAACAACAACCTTCAATTCAAAGTTGATGGACTGACCTTGCAGCTAGCTAATACTGGCCAGTCCACTCAGGTACCATCCTATTCATAGTCACACATATTCTTTGACATCTGCTACACCTTTCTTGACATTCCCATTTCCTTTGATACAGTGTTTATTTTCTCATTTCATCCCTGTTTCACATTAACAGATAGTTACATATGCATTCTGAGTTATTCCAGTCAGAGTAAGCCAGAGATCATCAGAGGAGGTACAATTGTGCTTTCACCTATAGGTATTTAATTTCCTCTTCATCCTGTGAACTCCCTCAGTTGTTTTTGCCAGTCCTGGGCAGTGGCTAAAGCAAGCTTCTTTGTTACTGCACTATTACATTGTAGTTGACCTATGTAGTGGACACATCTGCCCCTATACTTAGGTGAATACTCAGTCATTTTTACCACTTTTAGGCAGTGGCTGAGTAGGCATATGTATCTGCCCCTTTACCTGGTTTTCACAAGTTATAAGTCCTGCTAGTATATAATAGCAAAAGCACTCTAGTCAATTAACTCTTCTGAGTTACATCATGCTATTCTGAGTTACTCTGAATCAGAACTGTTAAAGGATAATCCTCTGTTTTCAGACACCATGCCTGACATTGGACTACACCTGACTTATCATGCCAAAAATGTCATTGACTACTGCCTCTGAGTCCTCAATACCAACCCTAATTGATTATCTCAATTTCCAAATATGGAAACTCTTTACCCATGCCAAGCTTCTTGAGGAGAAGGGCCATTGCTCTTGGCATTAATAACCCCACTTCAACCTCTGCTCTCTCCACCACTACCCCCACCATCTCTGGTACCAGAGCCATGTCCTTAACTATAGAGGATGCTTGGAAGTGGAGGGAAAGAGACTCTAAGGCCCATGGCATTATCCTTTGCTACATATCTGATGCCATTCTTATTAAGGTTGCATCATGAAGGAACTTTAGGTTTCCATCACTGCCCTCTGAGTATTTGAACCTTGCCATTGCCTTTTACTTGTTCCACCTACTTTTCTCCATCATATGAAATGGTATCACAGCCATATCCAATCATATTGCCTCACTTCAAACCCTCAAAAATAACCTTGCTGGCATGAACTTCTCTGTTGACTCCAAAGTCCTCATCTTCATCCTCCTTAATTTCCTTTCAAAATTCACAGATTAGAATACCTTCACTTCTGCAGTCATCAGTATCATCAAGGACAGTAAACTGACTGTCAACAACATCAAAACCCATGTTATTTCAGGGAAAGCTCAACTCAACACCTCCAATTCATTCACCTGTGTGCACAAAGTTTCAAACTGGACCTCCAGAAGTTGGATATCTGGAGATGCCCCATGGTGTGAACACCATTAGCATCAGGGACATGGGACTGGAAACTGTGAAAACTACCAAAACTGGGTTGCAAACTCAGCAAAGGAGGTTGGAGGCAACACACAAAAAAAGAAGGCAAACACAGTCAGAGAAACACTGAAGGTAGGCAAAGAAAAGTCAGAGAAGCCAAACATAGCTATGAAGCATGTGTCTGAATCCTTAATGAAATTCATTCAAGCCTACATATCATCTGAATTACAACACCACATGGGAGAAAGCCTTGTTATTAACTCTGGGGCCATGTAGTGCATGGTACATATCTCATTGAAAATGGTTCAAAACATATGTACAAACCACTTTCCTCTCTGTGACCTGTTACCTTTAGAGATAACTCCATGGTGTCCACCATAGGCATCAGAAATGTTGTGCTCCAGTCAGAGGTAAACAAGAAAATATTCAAAGTATCACACTGGGCAATATTCTGTTGATTCCAGAGCTTTAGATCTCACTTGTCTCTATTAACTGTCTTTTCACTACTGAACTATCAACCATGTTTCCAGAACACTCTGGCACATGCTATCTATCTATGAAAGGACTGGAGGACAGTTATCATGAGATCATACAAAGGTGGCCTACATGTGCATTCAACATATGGTGAGAGATGGACAGCTTCCTGAAATCAATCAACATGCTTATCTGCTTTGACTTGTGAGGCATACATTTTAGAAAAGATGAAGAAGGTTCTTTTTGAATCATGAAGGGAACCATGAGCTATGTACATGACTGCTGCAGGTGGTGCACACAAATGCTGAAGGTCAAATAAACCCTCAATCCCATGAAGGATACAGGTATTGGCTCCTCATAATTGATGACTACTTCCGTTTTCTACTTCTTAAAAAGGAAAGGTGAAGTTGTCACAGTCTACAACCAATGAAAAATGAAGGTCTGAGCCTTCCTCCAGCAGAAAATATGAGTAAAAGAGCCATCCTTCACACATTTCCAGTTTGTCTAGAGTGACAAAGGTGGTAAATACATGAGCTAGGAGTTTCACAACTAACTCTGTTGAGATGGAAACATTACACAAAACATCTGCTCTGCATACCCCATAACAGAATGGCTTGACCAAGTGTATTAACCAAATACTCTTCACCCTCATGAACTCAATGCTTGAGGATTTGAAACTACCAAAGTCCTTTTGGGCAGATGCCTGTTGAAATTCTGTCAATTGAACACTAGGCCTTGTGCTTTGTTAATACAGGCAGACAATAGTGGAATTACACTACTCATGTTACTGAAAGACAGTGCCTTCTGGGCTGTAAGGGCTTGTGCTTATCTCCCAGAATAAGTTCTGTGCATGAGTAAGTGAGGCAGCAGTGCCTCTTGCTTCCTGCCACCTCACCCCTCAGCTGTGACCTTCAGCATCATGCCACCCTTTGCTGAGTCTTTTTGCTCTTTCAGACCAAGAAATGCAAGACACCAATCTTGCAATCCCACCTGACTTTACCTCTGATGAATTTGAGCATGAGAGAGAACCCCTCATAGAAACTGGGCTCTTTCCCCAGCAAGCAGCTCACACACTCCTTTCTCTCTGGACAGTCTGCAACAACCACAACAAAGAAACCTGGGCCCAGCAGCATTGCAATGCTGAACTCACAGCCAAGGATGCCAGGCAAGAAGCAGCTCAGTGACAATGAGAAGAAGAAGAAGAGGCTGTCCCCATTCTTAGAGTGGAGTGAAAGAAGAACAAATCCAAATTCATGGTTATCCTAAACCCCCCCATTTCCTCTATCCATTGGTTGCTGTAAAACTCCTAGGAACCCTGAAGTGAAACTCCTAAGCTAATCAAAAGGGTGTGAATGTAGTTCTCAATCCAGGGGATTGTGAAGAGAGAAATAAAAAGAGTGAGGGTAAATAGAAATGGCTTACAGGTGTTCTGAGAGAGCTGGAAAATAAGAGTCTGATTTCTGCCCATTCAGTAGGGCTAAGGAATCAACTATGGAGTTGTCAGGACTTGACTGGACTTGAAGAGAAATGAAGAAAATCAAACTCAGAGACTCAGAACTGATGGCAGATGGTGGTAATTGGCTGTAGAGCTACAGTGGCTCAAAAAAGTGTCCCAATGTTGGTGCATTTTGAAGAGATTGGTTAATTGCCAGTGAGGAAAATCAAACAAGGCCAAACACTTGCAGGAGCAAAGGTAGTACTTTCTCTGGGCTTCCTAACCCCACTTGTATCATGTGATTTGATTGCCATGCCACTGAGTTACAGCCATTTTAATATTACATGTCATTGGAACACTTATTTGAGCATTATGGTGTGATTCATTATCTGGTAAATAACATAAGAATATGACAGCTTCTGATGGATGCTATGCTTTGACCCTAAATGATTATCTAAATTACATAATTCTAAGGTGTATAAATAATCCTCATCCCACCCAGTTAATTAGCACCATCATGAACTCCATTCCTACCTCTATTAAAGCTAATATTCTTTTCCTTGCTGAATCTGGCCTCTCTATTCATCAGATCTTCTTTTAAGCTGGGTTGTGAAACTCTACTGTGGCCAGATTCATCAAATAATACCTTCTAGAGAAGGAAAACGTCAAGCTAGGGTGTTCTATTTTCTCTACTGATGAGAGAAGGACTATTTCTAGTATTACCATTGTGAAAGTGGAAAATGCTGTTCAAGCAACCCATCTCATCAATTCTGCCCTCTCCTCTCCTATCTCATCCCAAACTGTTTACAATGTCTTCAAGTCTGCTTTCTTGAAGGCTGTGGTCAAGAAGAAAAAGCCTTTTCTATCTATCAAATATAGAAAACAGAGGCTAGCCTTTGCTTTTAAGTATCAAAACTAGGGTTATTTGACAGATGAAACCAAGCTTAACAGGATTGGATCAGATGGAAGAAAGTATGTATGAAAAATGGAAGGTAAGTCTTTACAGGACAGGAAGGTATAGAGAATAGTACAGTTTGGAGATTCCTTGATAGTTTTGGAATGTATGGGCTAGAATGGTATTAGAATCTTGGCAGGCATAGAGGACAAGATGAATGCTGAGCAGTATGTCTCCATTTTGAAGGGTAATCTGCTTCATAGCATGTAAAACTCTGATATTTCTGAGGAAGACATTATCTTTCAACAGAATAATGACCTCAAGCACTCCTTCAAAAGAGCTTAGGAATAGCTTGAATCTCATGGAATCAAGCTTCTGGATTGGCCCCCACAATATCCAAATATTAGCCCTATTGAACATGTCTGTCAAATTCTGAAACAAAAGCTCAGCAACTATTCAACACGAGCTAGGGCAGTATGGGAACTTTGGGAGAGGATTGCAGGGGAGTGGGGCACAATTGAGGCTGAGAAGGTCAAATATTGATAGAAAGTATGCCTAGAATACTACAGGTTGTGATTAAAGCCAAAGGAAGACACACTAAGTACTAAAAGTATAAAGTTGAGATAATGTTCAAATAAGTGTCCCAATGACATGCCATTGTAAAATGGCTATAACTCAGTGGCATGACAACCAAATCACATGATACAAATGGGGTTAAGAAGCCAAGAGCAAGTACTACCTTTAATCCTGCAGGTGTTTGGCCTTGTTTGATTTTCCTCACTGGCAATTAACCAATCTCTTTAAAATGCACCAACATTGGGACACTTTTTTGAGCCACTGTAAGTTCTTTGTACAAACATTTAAGTCTGGGCATTCCCAAGACTGTAAATCAGAAAGGAAATATAAAGGAATGAATGTAGATATCAAATAAAGGAATATCCCAATTATGAAACATAACTCCAACTCACAAATGACTCATTTGAAGTGCAGGAACAAAGGTCTGGTCCTTCAGAGGTCAGAGTTCTGACTTGAGAGGACAGCCTGTGATTGTTGAGTCTCAGAGAAGCAGTAGAGGAGATTAGAGGAAGTATGAATACTTGAAGGATGTAGGAATATCACTGTATGGAGCTTCAGGCTCCTACATTGCCATTCACAAACTCAAGAACCATAAATTCTGCAACCTCTGGTACTTTATGAATGACAGAATCCACAGGCCAAGCATACCATGGCATATGCTGCAGATGACAATTCACTTTCCATCATCCTGTCACCAGATGGTTCCCACTCTTTCATTCTCTCTGTATACACTTGCAACAAATCTAATGTCATTCAGAATGAAAACCTGACCTTTGAGCAGTTTGGACAAGCAGCAGTACACATGCTAGATGCCATGAAAAAATTTCAGGGTGGCATAACCTGCATATAAAAATGCATCATGATTTCTGGAGAGCTATCAAACTCCACCCCTGGTGCAATGTCCCTATGAAAGCCTACCACTGTGCTCTTCTAATCTGCCAATGGGAACAGTGCTGAAACTGGCACACCACCATTGACAGGCCTGAAGCATTTAATCTAGTGCTTTTGAATCAGCAAGTCCTAAACAACACACATGAATGCCTTGTGTATGAAATCATGCAAGCTGTGTATAATTTTTACTTCAATCCTATCAACTCTTCATTAAACCTTCCTCTTCAACTATTAAACTCCTCATCCTACTCATTTCCACATGCCACTGCATCACCCATACATGTCTTTCCTTTCCTGTGTCACTGGACTTTCCTTGTCCACACCTGTCATCCTCATCACATCACTGTTCTCTCCCACACATGTCCATTCTGCAGGCCATCAACCAGTGCTGCCTTGCCACAACTTGAATAACACATTCCCAACTGATGCATTCCCAAACTGGCACACAATCCTTTGGCATCCAGAAGCACCCTCTTTCTCCTTCAGCTCCTGAAACTGCTTCAGATAGCAAAAAATCCACTCCTTTTACTCATCTGACCAACAGCAAGCTGCTTCGGACCTCATTGCTGCAATTATCTATGCTATCTTTGCCACCTGCCTTGGCAGACATTAGCACAATGTTGGGAAGTGCACTGCCACCCACACATGGTATGGCAAACATGATCCCTTTGCTGAATGCATTGGTATCAACATCTTCTCATGATCAGGCAAGCAACAACTTTGCACTCACTGGAAGCATGCTCAGGGCTGTGCTAACATCCACTGCACCTTATACATATGCTCAGGATGTGGCTCCAAGACCCATGAAGCCCAGAGATTCCCTCATGCACAGGACCTGCTTTTCAGCAATCCAATACAAACCTAATGGATGAGATCAAGCACTCCTTTTAGCCAATGTCTTCTTTTGTTTCATCAACATTCTCATAGGCTTTTGTAATGGCTTTCTAGTAGATTTTCCATCATAGCAACTACCCAATCCCCACCTAATAAACCATCCATTCTCACATATGATAATTAATTCCATAAGATCATAAAAGAACTTGACAAAGGACATTACACAGGCCCTTTCTCTCACTTACTACTCCTCTCTCACATTGGACCTTACCAATCTTCTCCCATATCCATCATCCCCAAGACCGGATGCTGTTAGGATCCATATTACTCCAGGGCTTTGTCTGATGAAGGTCTGAGGATTATCAGTCAACTCTGGGGCAAAAGGACATCAGATGGGCTGCAGATCCGATGGAGATGAGACAGAGCAACATGCAGAGGTGATGAAGGCATATCAGAATGGAGATAAGGGGTTGTGGGGGTGAGGACTTGGTGCAGGACTTATGTGTCATGCCCTTGCCTACTGTTGGTTCCTCATTTCAGAGATGGGAGGGACAAAGTGAAGAGGATAAAGGAGAGAAGGAAACTTCATCATCTAGATTGGATGGACTTAGAGAAGTGGGAATTGGGGTAATAACATCATTAATAATGAGCAATGTCAATATTTGAAATAAGGAGTACAGGAGGGGATTACAGGAGTTTATATACTATGAGGTTGGATTGAAGTCTGGAATGGAGAATGGAGAAAACCATATGTAAAGGTACAATAATGGTTGGAGGTCATAGAGTGCTGAGGGGCAATGCACATAGGATAAAGGAATGAAGAATGCAACAAAGGACTGACATAGGATGGATCATAGGCTGAGGAATGGAGTGAGCATAAAGAGGAATAAGATCTGGGCCAATCATATTAGGTCCAATGAGGTGTAGGATGGAGTCCTTCAGAGGAGACTGGAGATGAGTGGGTCAGAGTCAGAGGTGACATAGGGGGTATCAGAAGGGAGTTCTGAGATGTGAGGATAGGGGTTAGGATGGGATATGACAGATGCCCAGGTAAATTCCACATCATTCAAAACTTCTCATTTCCTCTAAACACTTCATCTCACTTCCCAAATCTGTCCATTAATTCATTTATCACCCCCAATGCTTTCCTAGATACATGGGGCAAATTCTCCATATTATACAAGCTAATCACACAACTACCACCAGACTCAGAGGCAGCAACACATGATGTGGCTGAAGCATACCACACCATTTTCCTTCATTCATTACAAGGGCCAGCAGCTGTTGTGCATGCAGATGACAATACCTTCTACATAGATACATGCACAGCCTTCAGAGCACCCCCCTTTACAGGTTCATATGGCCACATAGCAGATACTGGGGCCAAAATTAACAGGAGGATACAAGGGTACTCCTGTTGCACAGGGCAGAGAAGAGAGAGGTGAGTCAAGGATGCTCATTGAGATAGAGACTAAAGTTCTTGTGACCAAGTTTGAGTTAGTCAAAATTGATGAGATCAACCCTTGTGAGCTTCTTAAAAGCTTGATCTCAAGGGGAAATTAATCTTGTTATTAATTACATCATGGCACCTATCACCTTTAAGTACATCCAGGAACCTATATGTACTTGTGTGTGATGTAGCTAGAACAAGGTTGATGATGTCAGAATGATATCATAGGATCTGTTGTACTGCTCCACTTATTTAAAATAGGTGGAGTTGAGTCTGGGTTAACACAACGCAGCAGTTGTGGAGCTAGGAAAGCTCCAGACTGATGACATAGGTAATTTGATCCAGGACAAGATTTTGCTTGATTTGATCTCTTGTTATTCTCATGGATAGGTATTTCTTTACATCTCCAAGATCTTTACATTCCCATCTCTTCATGGGAGTGCAGCTTGCTTTAGTCCATATATGGCTTTATTTAACAGACAGGCTTTTGAGGAATTCCTGGAATCTATGAAACCTTCTGGTTGTATCATGTAGATTTCTTCATCAAGATCTCCATACAGAAATGCTGTTTTGACATCTAGTGCTGATATTTCCCAATCATGTAGCACTGCCAGAGCTAGAAGAAACCTGACTGTCTCAAATCAAGTGACAGGTAAAAAGGTGTCTTCATAGTTCACACTGAAGATTTGTGTGAAGCCTTTTGTAACATATCTTGCTTTGACATGGTTACCTGTTCTGATAGCAAAATCCCATCTCCCTTTCACTGGTTGACAGTCCCTGGGCAAATCTACAAGCTTGCAGACTTTCCTGTCATGTAGAGATTTCATTTAATCTTCACATGCAGTCTGTCATTCTTTCTGTTGTTCCTGTGGTAGCTTGTCAATCTCTTTGTAATGTATTGACACTTTCCAGTCAGCAGATCCTGTTACTGCTGCTGCCAATAGTTCATTTATCCAACCTTCATGATTTGTTCATCTTGTCTGAAGTTTGACACTTGTTTGACTGAATGTCAAGCAACTAAGCTAGACATTGATTCATACAGTTATTCTAGACTTTCTTGATTGGTTGGTTCTTCCATTTCTTCATCATGAGCTTGTTCTTCTTGAACTTGCTCCTTCTGAATTTGTACATCCTCTTGAATAGGGGTTTGCATTGAAGCCCTAATTTCCTGTCATTATATCTCTATGGGAGTGAGATCTCCATAAGCAGAGTCTGGTCAGACTCTTCTTTGGGCTATCCTTGTGGATCATTTAACAGGTCCTTGAGGTCTGAAGGTTTGTTCACATTCTCTCCTAGTAGTGTGATATTGATGAGAACATGCTCTGAATCTCACAAGAGATTCATCTTCAGTTTGCCTTGGTGGCATTCAGTGTCTTTTCCTTATTGAATCAGATTCCTCTGATTCAGTTACTTCTTGTTGTGGAAGTAATCTCTGGTTCATTTTGTATGTATCTACATCTTCTTGTGATGGTGGACACTTTCTTTCTTGTCTGAAAGGAGAGGGAGGTACAGAGTGATATGAAGGTGGCAATGGTTCCATCTTCTTTGTAGTAGAGACTTTAGAGAGAGTTGGTGATGCTGTTGGAGTGGAAGATGTGTCTGAATGATCTCCTGAGAAGTCTTTATCACCAGTACTGCTTTCTAGTGGTGTTTGTGGTTGATTGGAATTCAAATTTGCTCTTGGTATTGGTAGTGGTACTACCAGATCTCAAGGTTGTACCAGTATTTCTCGAGATTCTTGATCTTCTTGATCAATAGTGGCATCATTAGCTATTATTTCTTCAGCCTCTACTGAAATTGGAATCAGTCCTTCTTGGCCTTTGAGACAATGATGGAACACTGATTCATTGAAAATGGCTTGTGTAGAGTCAAAGACTCTCCTTCTGGTTGTTGACCAAAATCTGCAGCCTTTGGTGTTTGGTATATAATCTATAAAGGTCATTTCCATTTCTTCAGCTTTTGCACTGAGTTTGTCTCTTCTTTGTTCTGGAGTAATGTATACAAATGCTTTACAATCAAATACTTGAAAGCAAGAGACATCTGGTTTGTTACTGCTTTTGAATATTTTAATAGGGGTCTTCCAGTTGTGACAATGCATTGCTTGTTTGTTATAGATGAAAGTTGCTGTTTCTACTGCATCTTGCCAGAAAGCTTTTGGTAAACATGCATGATGCCGTGTAGCTTCTGCTTTTTCCATTATGGTTTTGTGAAATCTCTTTGCTTGACCATTTTGTTGAGGGGTATGTGGTACAGTTGTTTGATGAGTGATACCCCTGGAAGTGAAGAACACATGAAGTTTGCCCATGAATTTTCCTCCTCAGTCTGAACCAACAGAGGTGAGCTGTTGGACAGTGAAGGTTTTAGCCCAAGAAACAATGTTTGTTTTGAAAGTGTTGTGCAGCAGCTGCTTTGTCTCTAATAAATGCAACAAGTGCAAAATCAGAGTGATCATCTATAAAAGTAAGAACATATCATGCTCTTGATCTTGGTTCTACTGGGTAAGGACCCATTAGATCTGTGTGTACCAGTTCAAGTGTCTGTGTTGCTTTTTTTGAAGAGTTTGGAAAGGATCTGGGACATTTTGCCCATAGCACATCCTTTACAAGGAGAACAAGACATGGGACTGGCACATTGAGGTGGGCCAGTGAGATTTTAGACTCCATGTCTCAAAGCATTGTTGCTTGTGTGTCCAAAATCCTGGTGCCATATTTCATATGAAGAGGTCTTTTGCAGTGTGGCTGCTTGATAGTTCATTGGTGTGATCTGAGATGGCTGAAACCAATGTAACTTAGACTGTGGTGATAAAGCAGCTGACTATATCACTAGTCTACCATGCTTGTCCCAAATTTTGACTTCTTTTCCTTCAATCTCACATCTGAAGCCATGCAGAGTGAGAGTTGAAAGTGAAAGTAGATGTTCTTTTGCTTTTGGAGTGTACCAGACTTTTTATAGGGTGACCAGAGGTTTACCATCTTGTTGAATGATAACCTTTCAAGGTTCATATCCCATCAAAGGTAAATTGTCAGCAGCTTTGACATACCATGTTTTGTTCTCTATGTGGAAAGATCCATCTATATATGGTGAAAGATGATCAGAGCATCTGCTGTCAACAAGCCAATGATCTTGTGTTTGGAAGTCTGTGATTGTAGATACATTTTGCATTGGAGAAGATGTGGCCAGGTCATTCATTCCCATGTTCTTGTCCCTCACAGTATAACAGTCACCATAAGTTGATTGCTCTCCAAGGTTTACATTGTAATCCATTGAATCTCCTGTGTCTAGATCATTATGATCTTTTCTCAGGTAATACCCAGGGGTATCCCAGTTTGAATGGTAATAACCATAGCCAAAAGAACCATAGGGTTTATGATGATCTGTATACCAATGAGGTTGATCTCCCCATGTTATGTTTTCTGTTTGATCTGTTAAACCTCCTTGAAATAGAATCTGCTTCCTTTTTCCTTTTTTTATCTTTTCTCCTGTTGTGTACTGGAGGTGTTTGTCCTCCTTCTGTTTGATTAGAAGAGTCTCTGCCTTTTGGCAGGTTGTCTCTGCAATAAAGCAGGTTAGAATAAGAGAGTATGCTTTGAGATAAGAAAGGGCCTACTGATGAGCATAGGCTCTTCTGGAAGTGATATGATTGATGGATTGGGGAATGGGAATGCCATCAGTTTAATGGGTGTAGGTGATGCAATGTAGAGAGAATCCCATACTTAAGGTGGTGCACCAGCCATATTCATTCTGGTGTTTTTGTTCTGTTCACCATTGAGGGTGGTGCTAAGAGGATTAGGACAGTCTCTAATGTCAGCTTCTTCTTCAAACTTAGCTTCTTCTACCATTCCAATGAAGCCTTCTACCATCTTTGCACCAGATCCTTGTCCTTTGCCGGTTTTCTTCTTTCAGTTTTGATGACCAAGGTGCCTCTATTGCTTCTTCTCTTGATGTTGAGAGGCACCAGGTCTAAATCCTTTCTTTTGGGCTTGTGGCCCACTTTTTTCCTTGGGTGTGCTTGCTGGAGCTTTGTCCCATGGTTTGAGACTGCCACTTGTTTTGCTGTGATGGCCCTCTCTTGAAAGGATTTGTTCTATTTGCAGTTGCATTTGATGCTTTTGCAACAGCCTTGGCATGTCCTTTTGAAGGACCCTGTGTACCTTGCACTTTTCTGAGATTGATTTCTGCAAGGACAGCATTATGAATGTGGTCTTGGATGAGATTCCCAATAGTGGTAGATTGTGTTAGATTTGACACAAGGTGATTGAGGTGTTTTGATAGTCGAACCATGCAATGCATGGCTCGAGCAGATTCAGCTTGGTTGTCTCCTGCAAGTTGAAGCTTGTTGAAGAGAGTTTGGACATGATTCATGTCCTTTGTGAATTGTTCAACACTGTCTGTTCTAATCTTGATATTGTCAAGGTTAGTTTGAAGGCTGAACTGTGCTGAGATTCCTGATTCTTGATAAAGATTCTGAAGAGCAATCCAGGCATAATGGGTCTTGAAGTCAGCAATGTCATTTTCATCTGCTCCAGTGCCACCAACAATATAGTGTATGTCATAGGTTGAAAGTCTTGCAGCAATGTTGGTGTCTACAGAAATGCATAGATTTCCATAGACTCTGTCGTTGAGCAAACACCAGTTTGCCTTACTTGCTGCAACAGTGCTGATCCAGGTGCATGCTCCATTGGCAAGTCCCCAAAGATTGTAGGCCTTAAGAAAGTTCTTCATTCTTTCTCTCCATTCTGGATAGTTATTGTGACTGGTTAGAACAAGTATGTGACACAAAAGTGTCCCATTAGTGAGAAGAGTTGTAGAATCAGTGAGAAGTTGAGCCATTTTAATTTCAGCTAAGAAGCATAATGTTAGTAAAATGCTGATCAAACATGTCATCAAACATGTAATGATTGAAAATAGCTTGAAAGTCTGGTCTTCCATCAATAGATCTTTGATCAGGGTTAGCTGATCTTTCTGATTCCCTAAATTGATCTGCTATATCCATATGTGGTTGTCTCTGCAAAGAAATGTGGGTTTGAAAATACATCATTGACAAGAATCCCAGATCAAATCAAGACATTTTGAACTGAACAGATAACATAAGAAATAGAGAAGACTTGAGGAAAATAGATTGATGGTTCAAGAAAACTTCTGAAAAGCTCATTGAAGTTGAAAGAATATGAAAAGGAAGATAGACATGAAGAAAGTGGCCAGGAGAGAGGAATGTCTGTACAAAAAGAAGAATTGTCATTAAACCATTCTGAGATGCCTACGTTTTTCTTCTCCAACAATTGCAGCTCTTCTTCATCATAATTTTCTATGATCTCTTTCAAGACATTCCTCCAAGGCCACATCTGCAAAACCTTGATAGATCTGCTGACATTCCTCATCAGTATCATAGATTAAACATCTTTGAATGGCCATGAGACCCTTTAAAGAGGGAAGAGACTCAGTTTCCTACAATGGTGTGGTTGAATGGTGTCACTATGATATCCAGGAGGCCATCATCAAAAGTACTCTGGGAGGGGAGGTCTGCTGGCCTTTGACCACTCACTCCATTTTCTGGGCAGAGTACATCACAATTCTTAAATCCACAGGCCTCTCACCATACTTTATGGTACATGGTGTTGAGTCACTTTTGATCTATCTGAGGTTACATTTCTTGTGCTGGCTCCAGCCTCTGAACTTGTCTCTAGAACTGCCCTGATTGCCTGGAGAGCTTCCCAGCTCCAAAAGCGTCATAAAGACATCAAATGATGCAGATGTGTGTCCTGCAGTCCCAGTTTGTGTCATTAATGCAATTTGAGGTGCAATTCAAAAACTGGATCTGTGATGTCAAGTATCATCCTGCTGATCTTGTTTTGGCCTGGAACTCCCAGATTGAAAAAGAGTTAAACTGGAATATAAAGCCACATTATCTCGAATCAATGGTGGTACTTCACAGGACCACTGGCAGATCATATTTACTGGCCAAGTCAGATGGTGCCATCTCTAAGTTGAGGTATGCAGCATTTCACTTCCTGCCTTACTTTCCAAGGACAAAGATCTCCATTCTGGTTATGGATCTGACCAGATTGGATGGTAACAAGTTAGAAAAATATGAAGCTGAGGAAGATGGGAAGTATGAAGTTGAGGAAGATGGAGGAGTAGTCCATGAAGGCTAACTTCTCCCAAAAACAAAAACAACAAAACAAAACAAAATACAATATCCATTTCTCTATCTCTATTCCATTCTGGGTTTTATCTTGTGCTCTCTCTTTCAGATGTGTCTCACATTCTTCTATGATATTGAATAAAACAAAAATCCCACAGAAAAATGAAAAACATTAAAACAACAAAAACAATGCACTTCTACAATAAAATCTGAATACTGTCTCCTCTCTTATGCAAAGTCCTCCTTGTCTCTCAAACTCCACTTACTTATGTTTCTCTTCTTTCAATGCAGACACTCAAACAGTGTACATTTTCTCTGTCTTTTCCCACTGATCTGGCATCAATCTGGTACCAGATACTAGGCATCCAGTTTGATCCAGGAAGGTATAGATGTGGAAGCTGACTGATGAAGACAAGTCGAGCAGAAACTCGCAACCCAGTGTTGTTACTCCAGCCTTGGACCTCTTTCTTTTCCTTTACTTACCTTACTGTTTCTTTTACTTAGGGACTGGTCAGATCACACAGATGGACATGGACATGGATATATGCATTGAGACTTGTACATGATGGAACAGGCAGGAGATGGAGAAGAAATTTAACTACTGGGGGCCCAACATATCTATATCACATTGGATCTGCCCCTGATCCTTCAATTGACTGCCAATCTCAGCTGCCATTTCCACCACCACCACTTCCACCTCCTTCATCCTCACCTGCATGCTGAAAAGCCATGCCTTCAGGTGCCTCGACTTGTACATCAGCCACTCCTTCATGCTGGCATGGCCTGGCTTGGTCATGAGCTGCTTTCCAGGTCCAAGTGAAGGGGAAGCTGGCTCTGCTTCTTCTTCCTTGTCATTGTCATTATCATCATCTGTGACTAGGATAGGAGCTGAGCACATTTTCTGCTGCTTCAGACATGCTGCTGGATAGGTTAGTTTGTGAATCAGCTTGAGAGACTCACACTTACCAGGTGCAGGTGCCTTCTCTTTTCCCTTGAGCACCTTCTTCTCCTTCTTCAGCCTCTGCCCTTGTGACTTATCACACTTCACCTTCTGCTTCTTGCAGACAAAGCATGTCCACCCTTCTGGTTCAGCACAGACCACCTTTGTTCTTGTGCACAGGATGCACAGCATCACATGCAGGACCCCCTGTGGCTCATCTGCCTTCTTCAACAGGCCAGCTGCCTCATCATCCTTGGTCTTGTCATCAGCCCCAGGTAACTGTTTGCACTACAGATGGGTCAGTTCCTCTTCCATCTTAACAGGTCTGCTACTTACCTTGAGTCATCACACCTCCACCATGACTGCCAGGGCTTCTGTTGTGGCTGTCACTTCTGCCATCTGCTTCTTCTTCATGTCCACTGCTGCATCTGTTGCCACCACTTCTTTCTGAGCATTTTTCACTGTGGCCACCTATTCCTTCTCCACCCACTCTTGCTCTGCTGTGGCCTTCACCTTCCACTGCTTGACAAGTGGGCCACCCTCTTGCATGGTGCTGACCATGCATTGTTTGATGAGGGGCTCAGCCCTGACTTTCTTTGTCTTGCACAGGCATGTTTGAAGGTGGAGCTATGAAAAAGGTCAGCAAAAAGAATATAACATGGGGATTTGGGTTACTCACCAGGGTGGTCTTCCTTTCCTTCACTCACATTCCTTGCTCTTCCTGTGAGGACTTGTCATTATCTGGTGACATCTTGAAGATGTCACATATCAGGTTGTGAGTGGACTCAAGTGCCTTGATGGCAGCAGCCTGCATGCTGTCCTCTTCAGGGACATGGCCAAGTGTGATGAGGTCATCAAGGAATGGTGCTGTGAACATGGTGGTGGAAGTGAAAGAAGAGAGTTGTGGTGAGTTGCATGACATGACAACCTTTTATTCAAACTCCATGGTGGTGGAGTCATGTGACTGACTGAGGACAGTCAGTTCCAAAGTCCCCCTCAGATGTAAGTAGCTGTATTCATATTTGGTCTATCTGCATCTGGTTGACTTTTCCTAGGTTGTCTACAGTGTCTCTCAAGCATGCATTCAATCTGCACACCATCCATGTCCTATCTGTCATTAATCTGGCCCCAGTCCATCCATTATCATATGTATCTGGTCAATCTGAGTCCAGTTTCCTCTCTTATCTTTGAAGTATGTACCATCCTCCACCTGTTAATATGACCAGATATGGTGTGGCAGTGGTTATCTTTCCTTTTTTATTGTCAGTGATCTATCCCTGCTGATAACAGAATGATGAACACTATCTTTACTTACAGGTACCTTATGTGACAGCTAGACTAGCTGTCAGTCAAAAGTCAAGGAATATGCCCTGACTATAAAATTTGTACCCTCCAAAATTGTGAACACATTTTTTGACTCATCAGATCCTGTCTGAACTTCTGTGGAACATTTTTCCCCATCACTGGCCTCATCATTCTCATCCTTGACTGGGTACTTTCAATCTGGTGAACTATCACTACCAGATACATGTCAGATATCTACTGGATACATCTTGAATTCCCCTCAAACTTGCAGGATGTGCCTGAATAAAGTCTCCTTCTTGCTTTACAACCTTTAGAAATCCCTTAGAAATGAGTACTGCTCATCAAAGAGAGGTTGACTGACCTAGACTGCTATAGGTCTCTGAATAGAAAACTAGCAGGTCAGTAACACAAAGAAAGAAAGTGAATGAACAATTGATTCATCCCAGGGGAATTGCAGGTAGAGGATCAAGGGAAGACAACTGCAGGGCTTACAGGACTCCTTTGTAGATGATAGGATGATAATCTGGAAGAGCTCCTAATGCTTTAGACACAGCTGATGAGCACAGGACTTGATTCTTCACAGATCAGAAGAGAAGTATGAACAGGATCACAGACATGGCTGGATTAATGACAATAATGAACTGAACTTGAGATAGATGATATGAAGATGGTAGATTCTCTTGTGCTCTGTGCAAAACACGATTTTTATAGTCTGGGCACACCTGAGACTCTAAATACATGTAAAGAGCATGGCTGGATTGAAAACCAGATTGTTGGATCAACCTATCTGGTGACCAGATCAATGGGACCAGATTGACCAGATGTACAAATGAAAGTGTCCAGTGTAGTAAAATGAAGGTTCAACTTGCCAATGGGTGATGGATGAGGACAGATCAGACCAGTGGTGGCACAGGATATGAGGGATATGAGGACAGAGAACTACCATTCCCTACATTGTATCCTTCTTGATTTATTGTCTACCTCAGACCAGTCCAGTGGTTGGCATTCCACCCATTTTATCTGTCTTTCAACCAAATCTCTTAGAGACAAGTACCACTCATATCCTTTTTGATTTATTGTCTACCTCAGACCAATCTGGTGGTTGGAATCTTATACATTTTATCTGTCTTTCAGCACTACAAAGTCTTTGAAAGCTAAGGATTTCCAATGAGGGACTAAGGATGTGGGACAAGAGATGGAGCAAAGAACTGGTGTATTGAGGTACATGAAGGGGAGGTCTAGCTTGGAAAATACAACTATGGGAGGACAGGGTTTATATAGCTGTACAATGAGTTGAGGGCAGGTTAGGAAGGAATTGCTGACTGAGCAAATGGAATTGCATGGAATGCAATGGAAATGGATGAGGAGTCATGATATCATATTCAGCAATGAAAAGAAAAGAGTGTCCAGTCTGGAACTTATACCCATGCATATATACAAGGCATGTGACAGAAGGAAAAAGGGGTCGATCATAACACCCATCATATTTTTTTTTGCAGATTCTGTGCATAAAATTGATCATTCAGTAGGTATAGAGGCAGAAAGTATTGATATGGTGTGGTTGGTGGTCATTTTTTCTTTTTTTATTGCCAGTGATCTATCTCCACTGATAATGGAATGATGAACACTATCTTTACTTTCAGGTACCTTATGTCATGGCTAGACTAGCTGTCAGTCAAAAGTCAAGGGATATGCCTGACTATAGAATTTGTCTTCTCTAACCATTGTGAAGAACTTTTTTGACTCATCAGATCCCTGTCTGAAGTTCTGTGGGACATTCTCTCTCTCATTCCCCTCATTCCCCTCATTGTCCACCTTGCACTCAGTACTCATCCTCAACTGGGTACTTTCAATTCAGTGAACCATCAGTACTGGATACATGCTGGATCCCTCTCAAACTCGCAGGGAGTAACTTAATCCTGTCCCCTTCTCACCTTACAATCTTTAGAAATCCCTTGGGGACAAGTACTGCTCATACCCTTCTTGATTTATTGTCTATCTCAGACCAGTCCAGTAGTTGGCACTTCACCCATTTTATCTGCCTGTCCACTGAGGGATTTCAGGTTGTCAAGAAGGACACTGAGGCATACTCCTCAGCATTTAGAACTTGAGAGTATTCTTTCTGATTTTCATTGTCTCAACCTATCATTTGAATTTTCTGATTTCAGTAATGCTGGATAGGGCTCATCATTGATGACTTAGCACCCCTGTGTCATCTCCTTTTGTTCCTGAAGCATTTATTCATTCTACCCTGGCTTGTAATGCTGCCTCTTCTCCTAACTGCTCATTGATTTTTGGTCTGCTTTCACCTCTGACTTCAGTCTCAGCATTAACTTCATCTCCTTCATCTTGCCCTTCATCTCCATTCTTGTCTTCCAATTTTCTATTTGATCCTACTCATTATTCCTCCGAATCTGGAAGCTTATCTGGTTCATCACCTAGTCTTCCATTCTCTCTCCATCATGATAACTTTTCTCATCTCCCAATACCACATTCAGTTGTTAACCACCCACAGAACCTCAACCACCCATCAAATCTGATATCAATGGCTGATCAAGTTCAACCCCTCTATATGCCTCTCAGAGGTACTCCAAACACACCCAAGTTTGATGGCAAAACACCATCTCAACTCCCTTAGTATCTAGAGGATATTGACCAGATTGATAACAAGACAGCTCTTGATAATGCTGGTAAAATAAAGACCACAATCTGGAATGCAGATCTGGATAAAGCTGAGGTTTGGAAAACCATCCAAGACAACCACCAATCTGGCAGATTGGCCTGCATTCATAACCACTGTTAAAAAGTTGTATCCTGAATGTGAGGTATTAACTGCTTCTTCCATCCTGACATTTAGTACTTAGCAGAGGATTACCAAAAGAAACAGATGTGTAACCAGGATGACCTGGGAGAGTATACCAGGAAGTTCCATAAGGTTGCAGTGGCATTGATTGCTAACAATAAACTCTCTGAAGTGGAGCAAAACATGATCTTTCTTACAGGATTCCCAAGGCTGCTACAGGATTGTATCCAGCAGTGGTTGGCTATAGTCAAACCAGATCACCACCTGGAGGACACTTATCTGATGGAAGATGTGGTTGTGGCAGTCAAATTCTTGTTGTCCAGATCTGTGCTTCATTTTACCCTTAATGCATCTGACATTCTCCTCCATTTCCAATCATCACATCAGCCTTGCTATACTTCGGCCCTGTCCTTCTCTCAAGGTTATAATCCACCTGTGGCTCTGAAATTGGAGTTAAATGCAGCTATTTGCACTATGCTGCTGTGCAAATTCTGTGCTGAGCCTGGGCATTTTACTTGGACCTGTGCTGTCTGTTTGGAGTATATTAAGACTGGAAAAATGATCTGAGATCTGGATGGCACACTCTACTTGCCAGATGGATCAGAGATTCTGTGAGTACAAGGCAGACAATGTCTCAAGCTTCTTAGTCTATCCAGGCTTCAACATTGTAAGGAGCCATCGCTCCTTAGGTTCATTCTACATCTATTTGAATTTCACTAGGTTGTCATCAAGTCATCAAGCATCCATGTTGATTTGTGTCCAATCCAGTTCTGGTTTGCCCTCCTTGTGTGTATTCAGTTTTTCATATCTGTTTCTTTTCAATCCAGTCCATCTACCAGATTGACTTCTACTGTATGTATAGTGTACCAGATGCTATGTACTGGACACTCTGTATTGTGATCCAGTCATTGGATTCACGTCAGATGCCCCCTTTTTTATGTTATTTAGAGTCTCAGGTGTGCCCAGACTATAAAAGTTGTGTTTTGCACACAGTGCAGAAAAAAAAAATCTGTCATCCATCACTCACTCACTCAGAGGTCTGAGTCTTCTGTCCTTATCAGTCCAGTCATATCTGGATCTCTTTTCCTTCTCTTGATCCTAGAAGAATGAAGTCCTGTTGCCAGTCAGCCATGTCTGAGGTATTCAGGAGTTCTTCTAGATTGTCTACCAAGGAGTCCTGTAAGCCCTGCAGTTGCCTTTTCTTGATCCTCTACCTGCAATTTCCCTGGGACAAACCAATCATTCCTTCATTTTCTTTCTTTGTGTTACTGACCTGCTAGTTTCCTATCTGGAGACCTATAGCAGTTTGGGTTGGTCAATTTCTCTTCAATGTTTGCAGCAGCTAGCACTCACATCACAACTGGTATCCTGTCTGCTACTTACCCAGATACTCCTGCTATCCTCCTTTCTATTAAACTTTACAAAGCTTACTTGAATTTTGCTTATATGCATTAGAACTGGACTTGAAGGAGATTATATGGTTATAAGAGATTCAAATCAATCATATGGTGTTGGGTGGGTGCAATTGGGGCCAGAAAAAG
>JBBPTO010000431.1:0-30690 GCA_038094155.1 Pulveroboletus cf. aberrans
GGCCGTGACAGTGCGAAGACGCGACACATAAGTCCTGCATCAAGCCTTCACTCCTCCGGACGCGACCCTCCGGATGTCCGACCACCTCCGGTGTTCGTTCCCCCTTCGACTCCGATCTCCGACTGGAGTTTGAGCGGAAGATGTTCCGGTCTTAACAGGGATGTGCAGAGTTAGTCTGGAGGTTGGAGTTGACTTGATCACACAGGATATGACAGATGAGTGATATCTCTGGAAGTGAAGCACCCATGAAGTTTGCCCATGAATTCTCCTCCTCAGTCTGAATGAACAGTGAAACAACTTGGATCAACTAAAGGATCTAGGTCACTCAATAGCCAAGGATAAGGGGGAGAGAAGAATGAGTCGATGTCTTTGATGCTGAGGAAACACCAAGAGAACAAGGCTATCCTTTGGTGGATTTTATTCAAGCCTTTATATGCTACATGTGTGTTTGTATCTATGGTGTACTAATCTAAGATGTCCATGCTGCCTGTGCATGTATTTAATGTAGCTATGATTATATGGAAGCATGCAACAGCCTTGTACATGTCTGATGTGCGAGGGTTTGGAAAAATGGAAGATTATATATGAATTGGTCTAAGGGTGTAGTAAAGGGTATGGGTCATGGGTAATGCATAGAATGATCTAGGAGAGTCTGGAATGCATATGATGTTATACTTCATGCATGGGTAGAGTTGTGAAGTCATGCTTGGGGTTGGTACTTTTGTATGATCGCATATAGGCTACCTTCAATGTCATGAAGTCTAGCATTGCATGTAGGGTTTCTAGAGTAATGGTAATGCATGGGTGTGATGTGGGATGTTCATAGATCATAGATTGGATAATTGTAACAAACAGAGGTGAGCTGCTGACCAGTGAATGTTTCAGCTGAAGAAACCATATTTTGAAAGTGTTGTGCAGCAGCAGCTTTGTCTATGATAAATGCAACAAGTGCAAAACCAGAGTGATCATTTATAAAAGTAAGAACATATCATGCTCTTGATCTTGGCTTCACTGGGTGTACCAGTTGAAGAGTGCATGTTGCTCTTTTTGAAGAATCTGGAAAGGACATGTTGGACATTTTCCCCATAGCACATCCTTTACAAGGAGGATGAGACATGAAAATGGCACATTGAGGTAGGCCAGTGAGATTTTTGACTGCATGTCTCAAAACATTGTCACTTGTGTGTTCAAAGTGATAGTGCCATATTTTATATGAAAAGGTCTCTTGTAGTGTGGCTGCTTCATTGGTTTGATCTGAGATGACTGAAACCAATGTAACTTAGACTGTGGTGGTAAAGCAGATGCCTGTATCATAAGTATTCCACACTTGTTGCAAATTTTGGATACTTTTCCTTTAACCTCAAATCTGAAGCCATTCAGAGTGAGAGTAGAAAGCGAAGGTAGATGCTCTTCTTTGGATGACACAGGGGATATCACAGAGATAGGAACACATTATAAGTGTCAATGAACTAGGTACATGAATAATGCAGGGTCTACTAGTCCATGAGAGGGCAAGAGGGAGTGAGCAGAAGTGTGTAGTGCTTTCTGGCTCCAGGTGAAGGATCTAAAGGTGAGGTGTGAGCTGCAATCTCATGTGGTAGGAGGTGGCCAATACAGGCAGTGAACGCATCATATACCTGCTCAGTAGGAGGGCAGGATGATTTGAAGCAGGGAAGACATACTGCTGGGCTAATTCCTGACTGGGTGAGGGTTGTTTGGAGGAATTCCTATTGGAGGTGGGGGATAGGCTGGAAGTAAGGGGGAAGGACCTGGGTGTGCTTGCACAATTAAACCAGGAAGGTGTTGCTGGACCATCAGCCTTTGACTTTGATGATGTTAAATGGGACATTGCAAAGGAGATATTCGAGGATGGAGCTGATGTGAATGCCATGTCCTCAAAGGGGGGATAGGCTGGTGGCTTTTGAGGTTTGAGCAGGAATAGTAGGTGAAGTGTGGGGTACTGCCATCCATTGGGGTACCATTTATGCAGAAATGGTTGTGGAAAACTTGTGTGGGGTCTGTAGATTCTGCCTGGAGTGCCCAAGATATGTCCTTCCTGAAAGGGGAGATTTTGGTCTTTGAGAGGTGGAAGTTGGTGACTGGTAGGCCTTGGCAGTCATGCTGAAAGGAGATGTCTGCATGTGTGATGTAGTCCTGGGAGTTGAACACATTGAGGGTGAGAATGGTGAACTTGCCTGTTCATGTGGTTGTAAAGAAAGTCATGGTAAGGCAGGTAAAAATGGCAGTGATGATTGGGGTGTGTATGTTGAGATGAGGTCATAGGGCTGTGATGGTGTTGACCATGTAGGGCTCCTGGGGGGCACATTTTAAGGAGAGTAAGAAAAGAACCTTGGCAGCTTTGAGTAGGGCATTGAGTTCTGCCTCATTGAGAAATCAGGGGACATTGTGGATTATGTGCCATGTGTGGACACCACAGATGTAGTTGGTAATGGTTGTTGTGGCATAAAGGCCTGCCATTGTGAAGATGAAGTTGGCAATGAGGTTGAAGTGGGCAGGAGCTCACTACTCCTCATTGACATTTTGGGCATTGCAGAACATGTGAAAGGTGAGTGGTCCAGAGCCATATGTTTCATGAGTGGTCAGAGTTCAAGCCTGGGAAATGACAGTGTAGATTCTTTGCATGTTGGCATTGGAGAAGGAGGGAGCTGAAAGGCAGGATCTGGCTGAAAGCCATGTTAGGAGGCAATCTCTGGCAGGGCAAGCTGGATGGAGGTCAGGGTGTGTGATAGCTGGGGTGGGCATTTGTGAGAGGGTGGCTGGAAAGGGGTGGAGGTGCCAGATGCATATAGTTGAGCCTGTGATGCAGTAAGGATGCATGGGCTGTGAGTTTGGAGCAGTCTCACTTTATGAGGTATGGGGGCTCTGGGTGCTGTCAAGCAGGTAACAGCAGAGGGGCTCCAGAATGTCAAGGAGAGGGAGAAGGAGAGAGAATGGAGGGTGATGTCTATGAGAGATGGGGTCGGCAGGGTTTCAGCCACTGGGTACATACTGCACATGGAGGGTTTGATTGCCAGGAGCCAGGGTGGTGTGAATGCACTTGAATATGTTGTTGGTGGGGATGTTGCAGCTGCAGCCACATTTTCATCCCTTGACAATGCCTTGATTGTCAATGTATGCCTGAAAGTGGAAATTGGGAGGAAGGAAGGGGAGGAATGCTCTGGTGAGAAGCTTGAGTTCCATGGCTTTTGCCCAGCCAATATTGTGGTCATTAAATGACCAATTGGGGGCGAGTTTTCATGCATGCCAGTGGGAGCTGATTTTGATGCCAACCTCCATGAAGGAGCTTGTGTTAGAGAAATTGAGGTCAAGAATGGCCATGGCTGATGATATGGGTATAGATGGAGAGGAGGTCCTTAGTTTGAGGCTCCACCAGAAAATGTCCTGGGGTGTGCCTCAAGGTGGGGTTCAAGGTTTAAATGGGATGTTGCTGAAAACGACCAGCATAGCCTCTAGCCAGGCTATGTATAGCTGGCCTTTGGGAATAACAAGTGAGGCATGCACTAATTTTCTGTACAGCTTTTGGGTTTCTTCAAGAGAGTGTGTGCATGAGATGCCCCATTTGTCAAAGACCACAATGTACTTGGCTCGCTTGACCTCTGTGAGTGCAATCATGTGATGCTGGAGGATGCCTAGGGTGGTGGAGACAGCATCAATGTCTGTGATTGAGTATGTGAAGTTGTGGTCATCTGTTTGAGGTGCCACTGGAAAGTCCTTGAGTGAAAATAGGAAGTTCTCATTGTATTCAGCTGTGGAGCCATCTGGCAAGGGCTCACCATTGAACCAGGACTGGCTGCCTCTCAATATCAGTCCACCATGGTTTGCAATTGAGACTGCAGTTATTTGCCAGTGCTCATTGTAGTCCAGGAGGGCCTGTCTGGGAATGTGAAGGAAAAAATGATCATCCACCTGTTGATAAGTAGCGAATACATTCTATATACGATAGTAATTATGTAAGCGAACATCGACAGTACATCAGACTCGTCTGAGTCTGAATTTGAATAACACTTCTTGTTCTACGACTACAACGTTCATCGTAAAGTTAAGTCCAACTAGGTAAGTTGCCTTTGGGTAACTTCTGTTAATATGCGTCCTCGCAACACCACCCATCATAGAATGGGCCTGATATCATGTGCTCTGAGGGTGTCTGCACCTGCTCCACTGATGCTACCATACAGTCCTTTAGATGCAGCAAAGTCAAAGCACAGGCAGATGTCTATTACAAATTGGTCATGTGACAAATAGATTAAAGGCATGCCATTGGGATGGGTAAAGCAGGGCTGTGCAACAGGCCTCTGCCACCTTCCTAACTGCAGCTTGATATCCAGGGGGCAGGAAGGCAAGTAATAGTGAAACTATGGGAAAGGTACTATATGTAGATGGAAATAGGTCTGAATCAGTGTAAGAGTTGATGGCAGGGACAGGCTGGTTGGAATGCAGGAATGAATGGTTCTGTACTAAATAAAATTTATCTGGCTTGCCCAGTTTTGGAATGAGCAAAAGAGGGAATGTCTAAAAGTGTCTGAGGATGCTCTCAACAGTTTGCTGTGAAAAGGGGCCCAGCCAACAACTCTTTTCAAACTCTTTGAGAGTGATGACATTAAAAACTTGGCCATATTCTTCAATTGAGGGATTACTGGGGAAAGAGAAAGTTTGTGGGAGGGTCAGTGGACCCAGGAAGAATCTTTATCTCAGGTTGCTGTATATGTTCAGATATCTATGTAACAGGTTGATAGATGATAGGGCATTCAGCCAAGCTTTGGGATTATAGGGCATTTGCATCCAGATACTTCTGCATGCAAGGGTAACACTAAGCACCATGATTGTGTTTGCTGCAGCTGGAGCATTTATGTTTGGTGAAGGCATGGGCTCAGAGGCAGCCATGCAGCTTCTGCCAGCCATTACAGAGTGTCTCTGGCACTGTTGACAAGGCATTCTCCAGGTGTGCACCTAGCATACATAGGTGTGATTCCATCCCATAATAACTGCTCATTGCAGTCTTGGATTTGGTGAGGGTGGCAGCTGAGGCACATAGGGCATGCTGGTTTGTTGCTGTGGAGGATGGCTTGGAAGCTGTGGGGAGTGACTTGGGAGCTGTTGGGAGTGGTGGATACTCCCTCCAAATGTGTGGACAGGTGAAATTGAGGGTGCAGCAATACAGATTAGAAATTGCGTGTTGAGTTATTAGTCACCTCTAGTGGGATTCTGCATGCACAATAGATATGAGGGGGTGAATTCAGGAAAGCCTCAATTATTGCATCCAGCCTGATCATGAGTTGGAAAATGTGAGGGGAATTGTTTGGAGTTGTCATATTCCACACACTCAAGTCAACTCTGACCTCTGAAAGAACTCTGCTCATACCTCCAGCACACTCTCTGTCAATATGCAACTCCATTCCTCTGGACCTCTCATAGATTTCCTTAAGTATGTCTCTTGTTCTCTATTTAGTTTAGTCTTGCCTCTCTGTTCTATCTGACACTGTGTAGCACAGCTCCAGCATATGATCTCTCTGACCTCCGACTTACCTATTTACATAACCTCCAATTTCCTCCATATATATACTCCAACTCTGTATGTAGATAGCTCAATCTGAATATCATCTTAGACTTCTTCTCTGTTCTCTCTCTGAGTTCCTCTGATGCATCTCCAATCAAGAAGGTGGTGACAGTGCAGGGACATGACACACAAGTCATGTATCAAGCCTTCACCCCTTCAGATGTGATCCTCCAGACCTCTGGCCATCTCCAGCCATTCCTTCCCTTTGACCTCTGATCCCTGACTGGAGTTTGAGTGAAGGAGATCCAGTCTTAACAGGAGTGGCCTGGAAGAGGTTATGCAGTGCCCACATGGGGGTGGGTCAACGGCTGCAGGTTTTGGAGGCTGGAGTGAGGGGATGCATCCAATGACAGTGGGTGATTTGTGGCACCAGTGTGGAAGGAAGGGGGCAATGATGGTGAAAAAGGCTGCAGCATCATTGCAGGGATATAAAGCAATGATGATGGGGATGGATCTGCAACACCAGTGTGAGGTTGGGGCAATGATGGTGGGGCAGAGCACCACATCACTGGTACAGAGTCAGGGCAACAATGGTGGGGCAGGGAGGCTGTGGCACTGGTGCAGGGTTGAGGCAGTGATGGTGGAGCATAGTGCCAGGGCACCAGTGCATGGTGGAATTTATGTGTGCAGGAGGAATGTGTTCTCCATGTTGCACCACAGATAAGGAGCAATGGGAAAGGGTGGGGGGAGAAAGGGTGGGCATGGTGTGCGGTTCAGCATTGGGTAAGGAAAGGTCAAGGGCCTACTGCCTGCTGCACACTTCATTTCACAGGGCAATGCAGCAGTCTCTGTCATTGTGCCAGATCTTGAGCATCAGAGTGATGGTGTCCTCATGGTTGATGCAGTTCTAGGCCATGATGGTGTCTCACATTGGGTGCCAGACTGGGGCCTTGTAGTTGGGTAGCTCTTTGAAGTTGGGATCAGCCATGAAGAGGAAAGGGTGCAAAGTGGATGAAAAGAGTGATGGGAGTTGGTTAAGGTAGGGGTCTGAAGAGAAAGGAGTGCTAGTGATGAAAGCTTGAGGCTTGAAGTGGGAAACTTGAATGAGATAGGTGGTGGCATGAAAAGAAGAGGGCATGCTGAAAATCCCCATGCTCATCTGAAGACTAAGGACTGTGGCTGCCCTTGTGCCTCATTGTGCCTCAGAGCCTCACTTTGCTTATGGAGCATACCAGACTTTTTCTAGGGTGACCAGAGGTTTACCATCCTGAATTATAACCTTTTCAGGACCATACCCTATCAAAGGTGAATTGTAGTTGTGGCATATCAAGTTCTGTTACTTATGTGGGTGAAGTCATTAAAAGATAATCAGAACTTCTGCTGTCAACAAGCCAGTGATGTTCTGCTTGGATGTCTGTGATTGTAGATACATTTTGCATTGGAAAGGATGTGGCTAGGCCATTGTTTTCCATGTTCTTGTCTCTCACAGTATAACAGTCATGATAATTTGATTGCTCTCCAAAGTTTATATTGTAATCCATTGGATCACTTATGTCCAGATCATAATGATCATTTCTTGGGTAATATCCAGGGGTATCCTGGTTTGAATGGTAATGACCATAGCTGAAAGAACCATATGGTTCACGATGATCTGCATACCAATGAGGTTGATCTTCCCACATTATGTTTTCTTTTTGATCTGTTAAACCTCCTTGAAATAGAACCTACTTTCTTTTTCCTTTTTTATCTTTTCTCCTGTTGCATACTAGAGTTGCTTGTTCTCCTCCTTCTGTTTGATTAGAAGGGTCTCTGCCTTCTGGCAGGTTGTCTCCATAATAAAGCCTGTTAGAATGAGAAAGTATGCTTCAGGATCAGAAAGGGCCTAATGATAAGCATAGGCTCTTCTGGAAGTGAGATGATTGATGGATTGGGGGATGCCACTGGTTGTATGGGTATTGGTGATGCAGTGTAGGGAGAATCCCATACTTGATGTGGTGCACCAGTCATATTCATACCAGCGTCTTCATCCTGTTCATCATTGAGAGTGGTGGTGAGAGGGTTAGGACAGTCTCTAATGTCAGCTACTTCTTCAAACTCTATTTCTCCTACCATTCCAATAAGTTCTTCTATTATCTTTAACCCAGATTCTCATAATTTGCCAGTTTTCTTCTTTCAGTTTAGTGCCTCTGTTGCTTCTTCTCTTGATGTTGAGAGGCATCAGGTTTGAATCCTTTCTTCTGTGCTTATGGTCCATTTTTACTTTGGGTGTGCTCACTGGAGCTTTGTCTCATGGTGTGGGATTGCCACTGGTTTTTCTGAGGTGGCCCTCTCTTGAAAGAATTTGTTCTATTTTCAGTTGCATTCAATGTTTCTGTTATGACTACCTCAGGTAGAGGATAGACATAGCCCCTAAAGAGGGTCTAGGATACTAAGGATGAAGGAGAGCAGGGCAAGCCACTCTACAAGGACTAAGTACAGGAGTGCTAGAAGAACAAGGCTTTCTGCTTGTTCTATCTCAACGATCTAACATCGAAAAGAAGACTTCCTCTAGATCTATTGTCTCCAGGCGAACAAGAGGTTCCCTTAGAACAGCATAGCCTCAAGAGTGTTATGAAGTCTCAAAGAACAAGGAGGTTCCCCAATGAGGGACTAGGACAAGGAACTGGGAGTGGAGCAAAGATCCAGTATATTGAGGTACACAAAGGGGAGATCTAGCTTGGGAATACAAGTACAAGACAAAGAGGTTTACATATGAGTAAACTGAGTTCAGGGTAGGTGAGGAAGGAGTCACTGACAAGGCAACTGGAATCACATGGAATGCAATGGAAATGGATAAGAAGTCATAGTATCATAGTCAGCAATGAAAAGAAAAGAATGTCCAAGTTGGGACTTATACCCATGCATATGTAAGTGATAAGAGGAAAAAGGGGTCGATCATAACAGTTTCTGCAATGACCTTTGGCATGTCCTTTTGAAGGACCTTGTATTTCTTGTGTTTTTCTGAGATTAATTTCAGCAAGGACAGCATTATGGACATGATCGTGGGTAAGATTCCCAATAGTGGTAGATTGTGTCAGGTTTGACACAAGGTGTGTGAGATGGTTTAAACCATGCAGTGCATGGCTTGAGCAGATTCAGCTTGCTTGTATCCTGCAAGTTCAAGCTTGTTGAAGAAAGTTTGAACACAATTCATGTCCTTTGTGAGCTGTTCAACATTGTCTATTCTGATCTTGACATTGTTGAGGTCAGTCAAAAGGCTAAACTGTACTGAGATTCCAGATGCTTGATAAAGATTCTGAAGAGCAATCCAGGCATCATGGGTCTTGGAGTTAGCAATGTCATTTGCATCTGCTCCAGTGACACCAATGATGTAGTGTGCATCATAGGTTGAGAGTATTGCACTGGTGTTGGTGTCTACAGACATGCAAAGATTTCCATAAATTCTGTCATCAAGCAAACACCAGTTTGCTATACTTGTTGCAACAGTGCTGACCCAAGTGCATACTCCTTCAGTAAGTTCCCAAAGATTATAAGCCTTAAGAAAGTCCTTCATTCTTTCTCTCCATTCTGGGTAGTTATTTTGACCAGTTAGAACAGGAATGCGATCCAAAAGAGTTCCATCAGTTCAAAGATTTGTAGGATCAATGGGAAGTTGAGCCATTTTAATTTTGGCTAAGAAGAACAATGTTAGTAAAATACTGATCAAAGACTTTATCAAACATGTAATGATCAAAAATAGCTTGAAAGTCTGGACTTCCATCATTAGATCTTTGATCAGAGCTATCCAATCTTCCTGGTTCCTTGAATTGATCTGCTATTTCCATATGTGGTTCAGAACCAATTTTGATTAGATCCATGATCTCTCATTTTCTGAGTTTCTCAGTTGCATCATGTGGAGAGAATAGGTGCTCTTCGACTTCTGCAATAGATTGTTCCTCTGAGGTAAACCTTGCCTTCTCTGAGTTTTTCTTCTTCTTTTCTACTTTGATTCTTGATCTCTCCTCATTTCCATTTCTTTGTTCTAAGTTCTTTGTATCTTGTTTGATTCATGGGACTGGTTGTTTTTGTAACTCAACACCATTTTGGCATTGGTCTGAATGATATTGCTTCTAACTGTGTGTAGTATGTCTCCACAAAGAAATGTGGGTTTGGCAATACAGCATCAGAAAGTATCCCAGATTGAATCAAGTCATTTTGACCTGAACAAGTGACATAAGGAATTGAGAAGACTTGAGGGAAGTAATATGCAAGTTCAACAAAACTTCTGAAGGGTTCATTGAAGTTAAAGAGCATGAAAAAGGAGATAAGCATGAAGGGAGAGGACAGGAGAGAGGAAAATCTGTGCAAAAGGGAGAATTGTCATTAAACAATCCTGAGATACCTACATTTTTCTTCTCCAACAATTACAGCTCTTCTTTGCCATAATCTTCTATAATCTCTTCCAAGACACTATTTCAAGGCCACATCTGCAAAAATTTGATAGATCTGCTGACACTTATCATCAGTACCATAGATCAAATGTCCTTGAATGGCCATAAGACCCCTGGAAGAGGGTATAGGCTGCCGATGAAGGTGAAGACAATGGTCTATGATGACCAGCATCATTTTCTGTGTTAGAATTTCTTCATCTTCTCCTGTCATTCTCCAGTCACCATGTTCTACCTCCATGTTAGAATGAAGTGATTGGAGGAGGCATATGTTTCAACTGGGATTGCAATGATCCTTTGTATAGCCTCAAACTCAAACCAGTGAGCTTGGATCTGACAAGTTGCATGATAATATTGAACCAGGAATGCCCAACCAGCTCCTTTATAAATATCTGCCAGGGGCTCCTCATTATAGGCCCAACTATTGATTTTCCTTCAGTCCCCCAACATCTGCCTGGTCCCAATCCATTGAAGTTTGACTGGATATACCAGCCTCTGAGTCAGGAAATTGACATCCCTGGATGAATATAAGGATGTGAAAATGAAAAGACCTTCAGGTATGGAACCATCAGGTATTCCCCCATGTCAAACTCCAAAATTAATGTAGTCTGGGTGAAGAGAAAGAGAAAGCTCAACCAGAGTCACAGGTACTCTGTAGTCAACTTGTCCCAGTTGATCCAATAGTATTGTTGGAGGAATGGCTGTTGGTTCAGATCTGACTCGACCCATTCTTCTTGCATTTCCAAGATGTTTTCTTCTTCGACCTCTGCTACCTGCCATTGCTTCAGATACATCAGGCACTGTAACTCATTCTGGTCTGTCATCTCTTGATCCATGAGGCCCAAAAATGGGCGCAGATTGGAACCACATCATTCAATAGACAAAGACATGGAGTAACCAGAGTTGGTTCCAGGTGGAAGTTTGGAATGTCTGGGAAAAGATGGTGAAAGCAGAAGAGACTGAAAAAACAATGAATAGAGGAAAGAAAGTTCAGCATAGCATTCTGGTATGAGATATTGCTGATCAAGGTGAGAGAAGAGGTGTTCTGAAACAAGGATGAAGGGGAATCCTTGATGGGCTAATAAAGTATCCTGAGAATCCCTTCTTTTGACAATTTGATCATTGTTCCCAGTGCAGAGATGAACTTTTCCTGTTAGAAAGTAACAGTTGCACCAGATGCAAGGTGACTTCTTTGATACTCCTGAATGTACCTTTGTGACATCACTGGTCTCAACCACTTGATAAAATGATTCAATGATGTGTAAGTCCAGATGATCTTTTGTATATCTTCTGACAACCAGGATTTTTTCATTGAAATCACAGCAGTGGACTTGTTCTCTTTCCAAAAGGATAGTACACCAGATACAGGGAGCAAAAAGTGAAATCCCAGGAAACACCAAGTCCAAGGAGCAGGTAGCTTTTCTCAAAATGGGAATCAATCTGCAAGTATTGATAGAAGCACCTCTTCATGCAGCCAGATCCCAGTTGATAAGCCTTATCTTTAGCTCTTCTGGAAAACCTCCCAAAGTAAGGAAGTTTCGAAATCTTGTGATGTAATTAGATCCACCAAATAAGTCTTCTTCTGGAGCAAGTGCTGAAGCAGGTGTAGTAAGGATAGATGATTGTTGCAAAGGAGGTAACTCAAGTCTTGAAGGATCCTGAAGTAACAGTCCCAGTGACTCTGCTAAGATGTTTTGTATGGCCTGAACAAGAATGGATATGGAGGTTATATGAGAATGATAAGGATGATGCAATGGATTGAAGGCAGAACTTTGGAATCTTGCAGGATTTGAACTATTGGATGTATGTGAATTTTCAGAAGATGTTTCTGAATCTTCTTATTAACTACTTAAAGTCTCAGAATTTTGTAAATCAGGGTGTGAATATACTTGACTTGGTGGAAGATCAGCTCCCTCACCAATAGGTTCTAGTCCTATTCTATGAAAGCTACAACTGAAGATTGTAACCTTACCTTCAAAGATGGCAGTATAGAATAGAGATCAGTTTTCATCATCAGTGAAATCTATGAAGAGGCAGGTGATATCTCTCCATTGAAAGCCTGTTAGTTATCCTGCAGGCTTGTTCCAAAGTGATGCCAAAGCATGCAATGAGAATGGAAAGAGCATCAAAGAATCTGTAAACAAGAACTCTATCTCTCTGTGAGATAGAAGCTAGATTCATAATGAAATATTTGAAAAGATATATCCTGCTTGCCCACTATGTCTAGGCGGGGTTCATAACCTAACAGGGTACAAGGGTACTCCTGTTGCACAGGGTAGAGAAGAGAGGGGTGAGTCGAGGATGCTCACCAAGATAGAGACTAAAGCTCTTGTGACCAAGTTAGGGTTAATCAAGATTGATGAAATTAACACTTGTGAACTTCATAGAAGCATGATCTGAACAGAAAATGAATCTCCTTATTAATTACATCACAGTGCCTATCACCTTTTGTACTTGTGTGTGATGTAGCTAGAACAAGATTGATGATGTCAGAATGACATCAGAGAATCTGTCATGCTGCTCCACTTATTTCAAATAGATGGGTTTGAGTCTGGGTTGGTCCAACACAGTAGTTGTGGAGCTAGAAAAGCTCCAGATCAATGAAATCATAGCTGAGTCATAAAGGCTGCATCTAGATCATCATGTGGTCAATCCTGAAGTGTAATGAAGTTTACACTTTAATTAGGTTTCTGACTGATGCATCAGTCAAGCTTCATACTTGACCTGTTTCTTTAGTAACATGAATAGTGTGTTACCACTATGGGCTGCCTGTATTAACAGAGCACAAGATCTAGTGTTCAATTCACAGAATCCCAACATCCCATTAAATGTTGTCAAAACGATGGGAAGATGGAAAAGTGACTCCTTCACTCTTTACCTTTGTCAATACACAGTATTTTTAGCCCCTTCCCTTTAACAACAGCCAGACCTACTCAATTCCCTCCAACACTACAAACTTCCACCCATACATCAAGACTAGTCTGATGAAACTTGATCATGATCACATAATCATTGGTCATTTCCACTCTCATATTGTTTCATCATTCACTATAGAAACAAGATACTTATGCCATTGGCTAGTATCTATATCCTACCAATAATTTTGGTTCTCCAGTCATGTTTCATGACTCATACCTATCCTTATATGATACAGAGACAGTTAGTCCTGTAAAGTATTTAGGGAGAGTTCTCTCATGGTCACTCTCCAGTTAGAATCTTATCCAACTCAGACAGTCAAGTCAAGTCCCCTCTTACTCTAAAGACCACCTACCTTGCAATACTCCATTTACCCTTGATGAGTTCTTTCACCAAGGTCCATAACCTTTTCTCTCCCTATCAGTCCCTTGACTGGTAGGACTGTCTGCTACCTCGGAGGATGAGACAAAGATATCTTTGCATCTCTGTAAAGTCCAGGTCAGTTGCTGCTTCTACACTATCAGGGCCTCAGCTACTGCCAGCTTGCATCACTCACTCCTAACTCTCAGAGACACAGCACACTTGCCTGGACAATTTCAAGACAAGTTTCAGACTGGACAAAGCCTTCAGCTTTGTGCCCATTCCTCTACACTACACATAACCTACATACTTGTGCCCTACTTGCACAATCACACACCCCTTCTACTCACACATAGCCATGAGCAATAGATCACATAGATCACCTGACAAAGCTTCATGGGCCCACTTGTCACAGATACACAGGCCCACCCAGGCCAACTTGACAAAACTACATGGGCCCACTTGTTTCAATACAGAGGCCCATGCATTAGTCATGAAAGGGCCTTCCTGTTAGTAATACAAGAAATTTTCATTACTACTCAGTGGGTCTGCTTGACTGCAATATATGAGCCTGCTTGTTGTTCTTTTTGTCCCCACATCTGGTACAGGCCTGCACATACTGAATGATATTATTTGTATCCCAGATGGGCCTGTACTAGCCTGTTAATGTATATAATTATTTTGTCACTTCAGGCTTAACATATATATTGTGCAAAGTGGCTACAGTATTGTACAGATTCCTAATGAGACAGCTCATGTCACCACACCCATGTCCTCAGTTCCTTTCAACTGCGTGTCCAGTTCCCCAAATCACATCCAGCACATCAAAAGGAAGTGTTTGGTACATTTCCCATCATTTTAGTTCTTTTTTTTTTCTGATTTGGGTGTGCAAAATTTTGGACCCCAAAATTTTGATATGGTGAAACATCAGTAAATTTGGAAGTGTCTCATTTCGTCTAATTCACGGCTAATTAGACGAAATTAGATACTTCCCAATTTACTGATGAGGTTTCAGTGAATTCTGCTCAGAATCCACTGCATTGATGCTCAATAAGGACATTCTACACAAAAACCGTGTTTCTGATGGTTTGTGGATGCAGGAAAACGCACTATGTGAATATGATGTGTTTGCCTGTCCGCAATTGTAGCTCCGCCAAATAGGCCGACTTGGCCGAGAGTTCCTTAAGAAGATCAACGATCATAGTTCTTTCACGGAAACCTCGGAGATTTGAGCCTGAATTTGTTCCAGATTTTTGCATCCGATTTCAAACATTCCTGTCACGCCGGAAGCACTTCATGTCCTGGATCATCCTCCGAAATGTCCATACCTCAAGCGATCATCTCCAACTGGAGGATTTCCACCAAGTTCAAATTTTCTTCCACTCTGATGAAACACCCATCCGACACCCTTCATTACTGAGTGGCACCGCTGCCCCAGAATCACGACTCGGAGCCTTCCGCATACTATGTGTGCCACATGCACCCGTGTTACAGAATAAGGGGACGGAACTAATGGCTTTCGTTTGGTTTTATACAGGGCAGTTGATGCTGCTGGTTGGGTGGATTTTATCCTCTCTTCTACTGACGCATTCAACACCCCGTACATAACATGTACCCCCGGTTTTATCCTGTTTTTGCCACCGTTGCAATTGTTGCCGGCGCTAGCCAACTTCTAAATCGTTCTTGCACGAAGTTCGGATATCCCTACTGTTGTCCAAGTTACCATCCCACACAAACGTATCCGGAGTTGGGTCCTACTAGTACTCCATCACCCAAAGTGAGCGTCCTTCTTGACCTGGATCGTCCAGTCAACGACAGCGCTTGCAGGTTATATATGGCTGCCGGAAAATGCCTAAGGATACGACGGAAATCAGCTGCCAGGGCGACCTAGCACGTCCCCACCTCCAATGCTGCGGCACCAGGAAACAGGTGAGAGATATCCACACTAGTGAAATAGAGCCGCGCTGAAGCCCCCGCACCAGGAGAGAAGGACTCTGAAATGCGTGCCCTTTCACCAGAATGATGCTCCGCCTCCAATACCGGCGCCTTCAGCGCCTAGAAATTGGTCGCTGTATGATAATTGTTACACCGAGGGAGAACCCATGTGCTGTCGCCCTCAAAAGGGGTACCCGGTTGATGGATCGCAAGCCCTGGTGAGATTTGCACCTCCTTCCTAAATTGGAATATTACAGACAACTAATGTGCATGCAGATTGTCACGGGATGCAGTCCGTGTTTACTTTCGAAGTGGGGAAGGGCAAGGTGTGCCTCCAATAGTCGCCGTACCTCCCTCCTATGCTGCAGTGAAGTGAGTGATAAATGTGGAAGTGAAACAGAGTGCCATTGACACCTCCTCGTGAGCAGAGAACCGACCAGACATATGTCTGCATACCCTTTCACACTCGGAGCACCCAAGTTCAGCCCATGCCAGTGTAGCAGCATTTACAGATACATATGTTAAACCTGGAACAACAGAATAACTTTATATGTTAACAGGGTGTGTCAGGTCCTTTGGGAAACAGATTATATTATTAGGGGGAGAATAAGTTAGAAAATTCAGTGTTGGACATGCAGAGGTGACAAGGTGCATAGGGGTGCTTCCCATGAAAGTCTGTGACAGTGCCCTGCACATTAGCCAAAGCAGATTTAGGCTCCCATGTAAGATCTTCATCACTCCACCCTTTCCAGTACCAGATATTCCAAATTCTGGCCCCAAAGGCATGAGTCCACAACATGCTCTACTTCATACTCCTCATTCCAGTCTTCTGTCACCTGGACTGGTTCTGTATGGGATGCTGTGTGTCCTGGCAGATGTTCTCTGTAGGGTTTGACTCTAGATATATTGACAACTGGATGGATCTGCATAGTCTGGGGAAGCTTCAGTTCAACTGGATTACTTTCAACCAACTTTGTGATCTCATATGATACCAGCCATCACTCACTGAGCTTTTTTGATGCATGGGTGAACCATATATTATCTGTAGAAAGCCAAAATTTATCTTCAACCCTATATTCAGTGGCTTCAGAGATGTTCTTCATAACCTGTGAGGCAAATTGCAGTTCTTGGTCAGATGTAAAACAGCAAAAGACCTTAGGATGAAGTTCTAACCTGCCAACTTGTCTCTGCTGAATTCTGGTGGCCAGGACTGGCCCAATTCATTTAAAAATACATGAAATGCTACACCATTTGCCAACAGAACAAGGCAAACACTCATTCCACCATACCCCCACTCACACCAGTCAAATTCTCTAGTAACTACCCATTCCAGCAGAACTCATGTAATCTCATGACAGATCTTCCTTCCTCCTTCAGCTTTGATTCCATGTTGGTTGTGGTTGACCACAGACATACTAAGGGGGTAATTCTTTGCCCCACCAAGAAATCTATTACTGCTAAGGGCATGGCAACCCTTCTTTTTCATAAATTCTTTCTCTGTTTGGTCTTTACAATAAGATCATTTCTGACTGAGACTCAAAATTCACCTCTTCCTTTGCTAAAAAGCTATGTCATCTCTTAAACTATGACCTGTTCCTATGGACTGCTTCCCATTCCCAATCATACAGCAAGACTGAAAATGTCAACCAGGAAGTTGAGACATATCTTTATATCTTTTGTGATGCAAACCCTGGTTTCTGGTCAGATCAGATTACCCATGCTAAATTTGTACACAACTACCACCCTCAATCTGTTACCAGCAAGTCACCATTCAATCTCATGATGAGCTATGAACCCCATGCCATATCTACCATTCTCCCTGACTCAAACCTCCTGTCATCAACCTTCATCTGAAATCCCTCTCTGTGATGAGAGATAAAGCCCTTGCCACACATGAACTTGCAAACCAGATCATGGCATCATGAAACAAATGATTCTTCACACCATTTGCTAAGAGTCTGTTCAGACTCATGCAAAGTTGCAAAGGTTGTGACTCAACTTTGCAATGCATGATGAACCAAATCATGTGAGCATCTCACTAATCATATTGGGATTCACTGGATCACCAGGCTTGCCAACTTGATGTGGTACTTTCATATATGTATACATCATTGTGTGAGTATGGTTGGTGTCTGTCACTTCAGCCATGTCTACCCAGCCAATATTAGACCCCACTATCAGAGATCCTTGCTGACAGCTCCAGGTGACAATGCAAATCATCAAATGATCTGCCACCAATGTCTGGCAATTGTACTTACTGCAGTCATCATGCAAGTCACTTATTACTACAACCTCCTCTTTCTCGCCACACCCAAACACATCCTCTTCCATACATCGATCCTTACTGGTAAAGGGTGGGTAATGGAGTTACTGAATGGCCATCCAGACCAGATCCGGGTTTCCCTTGATGTTAGTCTAGATGTCTTCAAGTTGCTCATTCAGACACTTTCTTGAATTGGCCACAGGTCATCATGCAATGGAATCATCCTTGAAGAACAAGTTGCGATCTTTCTCCATGCTGTTGTAACAGGGTTGTCCACCCAGCACCTTGCAGAATGTTTCCAGCACTCAAATGAAACCATTGTGAAGTATGTGGATTCTTATTTCTGAACACATACATATAACTAATTGAATATGTAGGTACTTCAAAAGGATGCTTTTCACCCTCTCTGCACATCCATTTTACATCTGACATGTCAAATGTCCCATTGGTCACACCCCAATATTGACAATCATCACAGAATTCCCACATTTCCATCCCCTTAGAAATTGTATTAGAGCAGTCAATGGAACACCCATTCCGGCATTTGTTAATATTATCCAACAATGCATAATCACAAGGGCAACATTACTCAAAATTGTCTTTTCATATGCAACTTTGACTTCTTCTTTTTGTATGCTCTTACTGGTTGGGCCAGATCAACAGCAGATGCCTCTTTGTGGTCTGCAGCACATCAGAGAAATCTGGCAATTCCAGAAGGGAGGTATGTACTTGGAGACACTGGCTTTGGACTTTTGCTCTCTGTTCTTGTTCCATACTGTGCAGTGCAGTATCATTTGCATGAGTGGCACAGTGGAAAGCAGCAGTATGTTCATTTCATCCTGTGTATGTACAGCTACTCATATTATCATATTTAGACCACAGAACACAAAGAAACTGTTCAACCTACATCACTCAGCCCTCTGTGATGTTATTGAATGAATATTTGGCATCATAAAACACCATTGGCATATCCTACAAATCCCCTCTGAATATGACATGGACATTCAAGCCTGTATCCCTGCTGCCCTCTGCACATTGCATAACTTCATGCACAAATGTAACCCCATTTAGTTCATTGACCCAGAGTATGTAGAGGTTGAGTATGGATATACTGGTGATGGTTTCATTGATTAGAATGGAGATGAGATGGCCAATCATGGAGACCTTGCAGATGGACCAGTCTCTGCAGATAAATGATGTCAAGCTGAGTGATTTTGTGATCAGATCACTGAGGAGATGTGGTTAGATTGTCAGCATACTCTCAGGGAACAGGGGAAGTTGTAGTCACTCTGTCATTCATTTACAAATCATATCTTTCAATGTGCAGCAATTGCAGACTCAGAATAGGACACAGTGCTGGAAATCAAGTCCATCTGCCCCTGGCAGGAATTTCAGTTACAAGACAATGCAAGATACAATGTTTGAAATGTATGCTACACTATCAATCAATCCACATGCTGACCTAAGTTCCCTCAACTTGATCTGCAATCACAACTTCCAAGTATTCTGATCAGACATGCTATGGAAAACAGTGGCATAGTTCTGATTCTCTCACTGTAAAAAAATCACTAATGGTAATCATATTGAGGGTAGAAAGCTCCTTGTGAGTGCTGAGGAGCATGATTGCCTGACTGAGGTTACTCCCCTGAGAAGCTGTGATTGCAATTGTGTCCAGGAAGCCCTTGAATGCAGCCACAATCCCTCACATTGCATTGCTGCCTTCAATCTGCACTTGAGCAGTGACCGACTGGAGATGTGATCACTTGTGGGAGACCACAGAAATAACAGAATATTTGGGGGTAGCCTTGCATTTTACATGGCTGACACTAGTAACAGCACTGGAAGAAATGATGGTGGAAGTTGAGGAAATGCAGCTAAATGGAGTGGAAGGGATGATTAAATTCAGGTCAACTATGTGTTTGGAAGACTGTCCACTGGTGGCTGTAGGGATATTTGATGTGGTGACCTCCTTCTCCTAGCTGTGGCACTTGCATGACTTTGACTTGTGTGGGCAATAGGATCAGTGTTGTTGAGACCTTCATACCCCAAGATTCCTCAACCATGAGCTAGATGGGGAATGAGAATTTTCATTTTGTCATAAAATTTGAACCCCTTGTTATGAAACTTGACAGCACTGGGATGACTCTAGGACATATATGGGGTAAGCAAAGCAAAATTATCGATCAGTACAACATACCTTGAGGAAATATTTCCAAGCATCCTGGATTTTATTGGTAATGCCTGCTCTCTATTCATCTGAATAGTAAAATCCAGAAGTTGCTTGATTGCAGAATAATCTTCCTTGAGCTATGATTGATAACAAGTTGATTGATAAGTCCTACAATGTATCTGAGATGTACTCTACTGAATTTTCCTTTGCATGACCCAGCATTCCTTTCTCCTTCATCCAGAGCCAAAGGAAACTTGTCTTTCATGTGGCTGGCAACCTGCTTCCATGTAGTAGCCTTGAACTCACCATCCCCCATTTCCAGGAGTTTTGTGGTAAGGTAATTCAGCATCTCAGAGATGTGAACTGAATTCCAAACTGCTTTGGCCTTGCAGGGTTGTTGAGTAGCAGGCCTCTCCTGGCTTGGGTTGACCACTCCAGTTTGGAGGGATCAGATGGATGATATCAAAGAGTCTGAGCATGGCATTGTCATTTGACACCATGAATGTCACAGATGATATGTGGCAGGCATTCCAGCTTCCCCCCTTTGGCTCTGAAACACCTCCCCTTGCCCTCGGATCAACCAGGGCCAGAGAATCTGGTGAATCCTGACATGATCAGTCAGACAGTCACATGCTTTTTCTCATCATGTGTTGCAAAGTTGAGTTGCAACATTTGCAACATTTGGTGAGTCTGAACAGACTCTAAAGGAGATAAAGCTTGGCTTGAAGTCAAAACCTCTGCCACACCATTGCAAACCCCAAATTCACACCCAACTAAAAGTGACTCTTCACAATAATAAAGGTACTTTCTCCAATCATGTATTAACTTCATCTTTCACAGGCATGGAAGATTCACCCCATTTTCCATGCTTCTCTACTATCTTCATACAAAGAAAACACCATTCAAGGATAAAACTTCCCTAGACCACCACCGGACCTTATAGAGGATGAGGAAGAGCATGAAATTGAGAAAAATTTACATCATCATGATATGCCATCCTTCTGCATGTTCCTGATCCATTGAAAGAGATACTTGGCTGAAGAAGACTCCTGAATCCCAGAATGGAACTTGAAATATTCACAGACTACTTTAGATACATATAAAAAAATCCATCCCTCCATCTTTAATTCTCACACTCCCTCAGAAGAATTGTTGCTCAGAAACAAAAACTGTCACAAAAAATAAAGCCATGTCCTCATCTCCTTTTCAGAATACTGTCTCTTCTTCCACACTTGTAGGTACCCTCTTGTCTCCCTTGTCTACTGTATAATCCTTACCCATTGTAGCTACCCCCAGCTGGACCACCACATCTTTCCCCAATGAAGAACCCATCCAAATCATCTTCAACACTGATGTGCCTGTCTGGCACCATTCCCAATCCAGGAACACTGTAACCACCGCCATCTCTACCATCTATACCTGCCATCACTGAAATTCCCCTGCATTCTGTCAACTCTATTGTCATCTCCTTGTTTGTTCACAACCTTCATTATGACCTTCCTAGTAACAATTACCTTAGGCTGATGGCTGAAAGGCTTGTCAACTTCCATCTCTTCTCCACCATCATATTCCACCTTGACATCATCTCCCTGCTCTACACACTGTATTTGGTACATCTTTAAACACAATCCCTCTCTCTCATGGCTGAAGATATTCTTACACTGGGCATTACTGATCATGGTGCAACCCATATTGGCCAATGCCTCAGAGACATCCAGGAAGAAATACAAGGCCTTCTGATGATGATGATGCATCAGATGGAGATGGGAGAACTCTTAGTGTATGTTGACCAATACCTCCAGGAACTCACTGAATCCCAAAACCCTCATACTCTCTTTACATCATCTGAATCTTTAAACTCTGCAGAGCTTGCTGCTGTCAAATGAGAAGAAGCCCAATGGATTAGAAATGATGGAGCCACCTCCCTGTTGAGATTCCATGAATCAAACGCTAGGTATTGTGCTCTGTTAATACAGGCAGACCATAGTGGTAATACACTATTCATATTACACAGGTCAAGTATGAAACTTGACTTACTGAGTGAGTCAACCATACAAGCATTAGGCTTGACTGATGCATCAGTCAAACCTAATTAAAGTGTATATCAAATTATACTCTAGGATCGACCACATTATGATCTAGATGCAGTCTTTATGACTCAGCTATGATGTCAGCACTCTTGGCTCCATAACTGCTGTATTGAATCAACTCAGACTCAACTCCACTTATTTGAAACATGTGAAGCAGCATGACTGATTCTCTGATGTCATTCTGACATCATCAACCTTGTTCTAGCTACATTACACACAAGTATATACATGTTCCTAAACATATTTAAAGGTGATAGGTGCCATGATGTAATTAATAATGAGATTCATTTCCCCTCAAGATCAAGCTTCTAAGAAGCTCACAAGGGTTGATCTCATCAATCTTGACTAACCCAAACTTGGTCACAAGAACTTTAGTCTTCATCTCAGTGAGTATCCTTAGCTCACCTCTCTTTTTTCTGCTTTGTGCAATAGGATTACCTTGTACCCTCCTGTTAGATTATGAGCCCCATCTAGGGGTAATGGGGAAGCAGGCATTTATCTTTTGAAATATTTCATCATGTCTCCTGGTCCTGCCTCATGGAGAGACAGAGTTCTTGTTTTTGGGTTCTTTGATGCTCTTTTCATCCTCATAGCATGCTTTGGCATCAATTTGAGTCAAGCCTTTAGGACAACTGATAGGCTTTACAAATTTCCATGGAGAGATATCACCCACCTCTTGATATATTTTACTGATGATGAATACTGGTCTCTATTCTACATCATCATCTTTGAAGGTGAGATTGCAATTTTCAATTGTAACTTTCATAGAATGAGACTAGAAGCCATCAGTGAGGAGTCTAATCTGCTACCAAGTCAAGGATCTTCACACCCTGGATCTGGAAATTCCAAGGCTTTAATCAGTTAACAAGAAAATCCAGAAACTTCTTCTGAACATTCACAAACATTCAGTGGTTCATATCCTCCTAGATCCCAAAATTACAGTTTCAATACATCTCATCATTCTCATCATTCCCCAACAACCTCCTCCATTCTTGTACAGGCCATACAGAACATCTTGGCAAAGCAAGCTCAGACTTTACATCAACAAGCAGAGTTGCTGGGACCATTGCCTCAAAGTCCTTCAAGACTTGAGTCACCACCTTTGCAACAATCTGCTATTTCTGCTATTCCTGCTCTGATACTTGCTCCTGAAGAAGACTTACTTGGTGGACTTGATTACATGACAAGATTTTGAAACTTCCCTAGTTTGGAGAATTTCCCAGAAGAGCTACAGATGAGACTTATCAACTAGGATCTAGCTACCTGAAGAGGTGCTTCTATCAATACTCACAGATTGATTCTCATTTTAGGAAAAGCTACTCACTCATCAGATTTGATATTTCCTGGAGTTTCACTTCTTGCTGCCTGTACCTGATATGCTATCCTTCTGAAAAGAGGACTGACACATTTCCGACTTTAAAAAAACAATACTGGTAATCAGAAGATCTCCAGAATATTCCCTTGATCTAGCATTTGAATGCAATGCCAGTCCTTTCCTGTCTTCATCTCAGGGATGATGGGGTCTCTATGGATCTCAATCCATGCCCATTTTTTGGGCCTTTTGTGACAAGAGATGTCCAATTACAATGAATTCCAACATCTGACATACATATCTAAGGCAATGGCAAGTGACAGAGGTCAAAGAAGAAAACATCCTGGAAATGGAAGAAGAATGGGTACAGTCAGATCCAAACCAACCACCCTTTCTCCAACAGTTCTACTGGATCAGTTCTTTGGAACAAGTCAAGTACAGAGTTCCTCTGACTCCAGTACAGCTCCCTCTTTACCACTACCCAGACTACATCAGTTTCGGAGTTTGGCACGGGGAGGACTACCTGATGGTTCCATATCCAAAGGTCTTTTCATTTTAACATCTTTACATTCACCCAGAGATGGTCAACTTCCTGACTTGGAGGGTTGTTTAACCAGTCGAACTTCTATGGATCAAGACCAGGTAAATGGAGGACTAAGGAGGAATCAATAGTTCACCCTATAATGAGGAGCCCCTGGCAGATATCTATGAAGATGCGGGTTGGGCATTCTCACTTCAGTCTTATCATCAAACTTGCAAGATTTGAGCTCACTGGTTTGAGTTCGAGATTGTGCAAAGGAATAATTGCAATTCCAGTTGCAACATATGCCTCCTTCAATCTCTTCATTCTAACATGGAGGGAGAAAACAAAAACTGAAGAATTACTGGAGAAGATGAAGAAATCCCTACATAGAAAATGATGCTGGTCATCATGGACCATCATCTTTACCTTCACCAGCAATCTCTACCCCCTTTCAAGGGTCTTATGGCCATTCAAAGACTTTTAATTTATGGTACTGATAAAGAATGTCAGCAGATCTACCAAGGCTTTGCAGATGTGGACCCAGAAAAGCATTTTGAAAGAGATTATAGATCATTACAGCGAAAAAGAGCTGCAATCATTGAAGAAGAGAAAAATAGGTGTCTCTAAATGTTTTAATGATAATTCTTCCCTTTGCACAGACTTCCCTTCCTCTTGATCTCTCCCCTCATGTCTTTTTCCCTTTTTATCTTCTTCAAACTTCAACAAGCCTTTTCAAAGCTTTCTCAAACTATCAAACTATTTCCCTCAAGTCTTATCTATTCCTTATGTCACTTGTTCAGTTCAAAATGTCTTGATTCATTCTGGGATTCTTTTCCATGATACATTGCCTAGCCCACATTCCTTTTCAGAGACCTACTGTACAAACTTTGAAGCAATATCATTGAGACTGATGCCAAAATGGTATTTTGTTACAAAAACATCTAATATCATGACTCGATCAACATATAAAGAACTCAGAACAAAGGAATGAGAAATGAGGAGAGATCAAGAACTGAAGTGGAAAAGAAGAAGAAAGACTCAGAGAAGGCAAGGCTTAAGCTCTAAGGAACAATCTGTTGCAGAAGTCAAAGAACATCTACTCTCTACATGATGCAACTCAGAAATCCAAAATACTGGAGATCAAGGATCTAACCAAAAATTAACCACAAATGGATATTTTGAATTGATTCAGGAAACCAGAAAGATCAGCTAACCCTGATCAAAGATCCAATGATGGAAGACCAGACTTTCGAGGCATTTATTATTATTATTACATGTTTGATGATGTCTTTGATCAACACTTTGCTAACATTGTTCTTCTTCACTGAAATTAATATGGCTTAACTTCCCACAGATCCTACAACTCTTCAGACTGATGGAACACTTTTGGGTCACATTTCTGTTCTAACTGGTCACAATAACTACCTGGAATGGAGAGAAATAATGAAGAACTTTCTTAAGGCTTACAATCTTCGAGGACTTGTGGAGAAAACATGAACCTGGGAAAGAACTGTTGCAGCAAGCAGAGCAAAGTGTTGTTTGCTCAATGACAGAGTTGACAGAAATACTTGCATGTCTGTGAACACAAACATTGCTGCAAGACTCTTAACCTATGATGTACACTACACCATCGGTGGCACTGGAGCAGATGCTAATGACATCCAAGACCCATGATGCCTGAATCACTCTTTAGAATTTTTTTCAAGCATCTGGAATTTCAGCACAGTTCAGCCTTTGAACTGACCTTGACAGTGACAAGATCAGAACTGATAATGTTGAACAATTCACAAAGGACATGAATCATGTCTGAACTCTCTTCAACAAGCTTGAACTCACAGGAGATAATCTACTCAAGGTATGCACTGCATGGTTTGACTACCAAAGCACCTCAATTGCCTTGTGTCAAATCTAACACAGTCTATCACTATAGCAAATCTTACCAAAGACCATGTTTATAATGCTGTCCTTGGAGTGATCAATCTCAGAAAAGTGCAAGGAACATAAATTCCTTCAAAAGGACATGCCAAGTCTATCGCAGAAGCATTAAATGCAACTGCAAATGGAACAAATTCTTTCAAAAGAGGGCTACTGCAACAAAACAAGTGGCAGTCTCGAACTGCACATCCAAGGTAAAAATGGGCCACAGGATTCAAAACTGGTGCTTTCCAACATCAAGAAAAGAAGCAGCAGAGACACTTCAGTTATCGAAATCAAAAGAAGAAAACTGGCAAAGAATGAGTATCTGGTGCAAAAATGGTAGAAGGATTTGTTGGAATAGTAGAAGAATCTGACATTAGAGACTGTCTTAACTCTCTCAGCACCACCCTTAATGGTAAACAGGACAAAGACACTGGAAAGAATATGGCTGGTGAATCACATCAAGCATGGAATGCTTCATACACTGTACCATCAACACCCATTCAACCAGTACCTTCCTCCACTCCATCAATGGTCTCGCTTCCAGAAGAGCCTATGCTCATTAGGAGGCCCTTTCTTATTCCAAGGCATACACTCTCATTCTAGCATGCCAGAAGGCAGAGACCCTTCTAATCAAACAGAAGGAGAAGGAAAAACACCTCTACTGCACAACAGAAGAAAAGATGAAAAAGGAAAAGGAAGTAGATTCTATGTCAAGGAGGTTTAACAGATCAAAAGGAAAATGTAACATTGTAAGATAAACCTCATTGATATGCAAATCATTACAAACTCTATGTTTCTTTCAGCTATGGTTATTACCATTCAAACCAGGATATCCCTGGGTATTAGCTAAGTAATAATAATCAATGGATAACAATGTAAACCTTGAAGAGCAATCTACTTATGATGACTGTAATACTGTGAGTGGCAAGAACATGGGAATGAATGGCCTAGCCACATCTTCCCCAATGCAAGATGTATCTACAATCACACACTTCCAAACAGAAGATCACTGACTGATGGACAGCAGATGTTCACCTCTGGTCACCCTAGAAAGTCTGGTACACTCCAAAAGCAAATGAGAGTGTCAACTATCTCTTCCAACTCTCACTCTAAATGGCTTCAGATGTGAAATTGAAGGAAAATAATCCAAAATTTGAGACAGGTGTGGTAGACTCATGATACAGGCATGTGCTTTATCACCACAATCTAAGTTACATTGGTTTCCATTATCTCAGGTCACACCAATGAACAACCAAGCAGCCACACTAGAAGAGACCTCTTCATATGAAATATGGCACCAGTGCTTTTGACACACAAGTGACAATGCTTTGAGACATGGAGTCAAAAATCTCACTGGCCTACCTCAATGTGCCATCCCCACATCTCGACCTCCTTGTAAAGGATGTGCTATGCACAAAATGTCCAATAGATCCTCTCCTAACTCTTCAAAAAGAGGAACACATACACTTGAACTGGTATACACAGATTTAATTGGTCCTTACCCAGTGGAACCAAAATCAAGATGATATGTTCTTACTTTATAGATGATCACTCTGGTTTTGCACTTGTTGCATTTATCAGAGACAAAGCTGCTGCTGCACAATACTTTCAAAACATGGTTTCTCAGGCTGAAACCTTTACTGGTCAACAGCTCACCTCTGTTCATTCAAACTGAGGAGAATTCATGGGCAAACTTCATGCATTCTTCATTTCCAAGGGAATCACTCAATAAATAATAGTACCTCATACTCCTCGAAAAATGGTCGAGATTTAACAGAATCATAATGGAAAAAGCAGAAGCTATGTGACATAATGCATGCTCATCAAAAGCTTTTTGGAAAGATGCAGTAGAAACAACAACCTTCATCTATAACAGACAATCTATGCATTATCACAACTGGAACACCCCTATTGAAATATTCAAAGGTGGCAACAAACCAGATGTCTCTTACTTCCAAGTGTTCAGATGGAAGGCATCTGTCTATATCACTCCAGAACAAAGAAGAGACAAACTCAGCACAAAAACTAAAGAAATGACCTTTATATTTCAATCACCAAATGCTGGAGATTCTGGTCAACAACCAGGAGGAGAGTTTTTGATGAATCTGTGTTCCTTCATTGTCTCAAAGGCCAAGAAGATGGACCAATTCCAGTTCCAGTAGAGGCCAAAGAAACAGTAGCAAATGATGCCCCTATTGATCAAGAAGGTCAAGAATCTCAAGAAATACCTGTACAACCTCAATATCTGGTAGTACCACTATCAATACCAAGAGCAAATTGAATCCCAATCAACCACAAGCATCACTAGAAGGCAGTACTAGTGATGAAGACCCCTCAGAAGATCATCATCTTCTACTTCCTCAACATCATCACCAACTCTCTCTAACAAAGTCTCCACTTCAAAGAAGATGGAACAATCACCGACTTTATATCGGTCTGTACCTCCCTCTTCTTTTAAACAATGAAGGAAACATCCACTGTCAAAAGAAGACATAGACAGACACAAAGCAAAACAAAAATTACTTCCACAACAAGAAGTAACTGAACCAGAAGAATTTGATTCAATAAGGAGAAGAGATTGGATGCTATCAAGGCAAACTGAAGATGAATATCTTGTAAGATTTAGAGCAAATATTATCCTACAAGAAGAGAACATGAACAAATCTGTAGACCTTCTCAAAAACCTGTTTGAAAATCTATAAGAATAGCTCAAAGAAAAATTCAACCAGATTCTGCTTATGAAGATCTCACTCCTATTGAGATTGGATAACAGGAAATTAGGGCTTCAATACAAACCCCTATTTAAGAGGATGTACAAATTCATGAGGCACAAGTTCAAATAAAACAAGCTCAGCATGAAGGAATGGAAGGGCCAACCAATCAAGAAGGAATAGAACAACTGTATGAATCAATGTTCAGCTTAGTTGCTCAACATTCAGCCAAACAAGTGCCAAACTTCAGACAAGATTGACAAATCATGTCACAAGATTGAATACATGGATTATTGGCACCAGCAGTAACAGGATCTGCTGACTGGAAAGTGCCAATGCACTACAAAGACATCACCAAGCTCACCACAGAAACAATAGAAAGCATGGCAGGCTGCATGTGAAGATGAATGAAGTCTTTACATAACAGAAATGCCTGAAAGCTTGTAGAATTGCCCAGGGACAATCAACCAGTGCAAGGGATAGGGGTTTTTTGCTATCAGAACAGGCAACCATGTCAAAGCAAGATACATTGCAAAAGGCTTTGCACAAATCTTCAGTGTGGACTATGAAGACACTTTTCCACCTGTCACTCAATTTGAGACAGTCAGGTTCCTTCTAGCTTTAGCAGTGCTACATGATTAGGAAATATCAGTACTAGACATCAAAACAGTATTTCTGTATGGAAATATTGATGAAGAGATCTGCACAATGCAATCAGAAGGCTTTATAGATTCTAGAAATCTCTCAAAAGTCTGTCTACTAAATAAAGTCATGTATGGGCTCAAACAAGCTGGACTCCAATGGAACAAGGCACTTCATGCTTCTCTAATCAAATTTAGTTATCAAAGGCTATATGTTGATACCAGATTTTACATAAAGAAAAAAGGGAAGATTTTGATCATCATTGTCATATATGTTGATGATGCACTCTTCATGAGTAGTGACAAAACATTAGTCCTCAAAGACCTTGAAGAAAAGGAATGTTTCATGAAGAGATGGAAATGCAAAGATCTTGGAGATGCAAAGGAATACTTGTCCATGGGGATAACAAGAGATCGTATCAAATGAACTCTTGTCCTTGACCAAATAACCTATGCTGAAAAGGATATCAAACAATTTGATCAAAAGAACTGTGTTAGAATCATGCAGATGAACTCCGGTATAACTCTGGAACTCCGGAGATATCAGTAGGACCTTGGCTTCACCTTATGTGGTGTGCCACCATTCAAGTCTCGGTGTGCAGTCCTGTATTTGTCAGAGGGTTTGAAGGTGTGGGATGACTTGGAGTGACTCGGAGTAGGGGAAGGATTATCGTTGGGTTACAATGGGAGTCTGGCATCAAGCTGAGTATCAGAGGACATCTAGTCTATTTAATATCACAACTGAAGTCGTTACAGAGGGTTTGTACACTATATATACTACGGAGGAAACAGATGAGTATGTATGTATGTATCTGATTGGGAAGATGGAGATCAGAGGAAACATAACTGGAGCAGTGTGCTGGGTGTGCAGTTCACCGGAGCTGTGCTGCACAGGATCGGAGAAAGGTACAGAGCGTGGGAACTAACTAAATATGGAACAAAGGGATGACATATATACTGAGGTCTGGATGGTTGAGGGTGCATAATTGGTGAGTTGTCATCAGAGGTACAGGTGGAGTTGGTTCTGAAGAGACTGGAGTTGTCACAGATATGACAAACTGCAAAACAATTTCAACACCTTTACCCTTGGAATACAATCCTATGCCATCAACACAGGAAAAATCTGATTCCAAGACTCAAAGCCTCTTTCAATCTGTAATAAGCTCACTTCTTTTTCTAATGTTCAGAACAAGAGCAGACATTGCATTTGCAGTGATCAAGATCTCACAGTTCTCTGCAAATCCAACAGAAGAGCACCTGCAGAAGGTGATATGGATAGTTCACTATGTTTCTTCAAAAAAAAAAATCTATCCATCAAATACTCTGCAAATGGTCCTCAAAATGGTCTTATAGCATATTCTGATACAGACTGGGCTGGAAATGTAGAAACATCCAGATTCACCACTGGATATGATATATACCTTGCAAATAAAATGATCTCATGGCTTTCAAGGTGAAAAAAATGTGTTAGACTCTCATCCTCTGAAGAAAAATACTGTAAAATGACAGAAGTGGCAAAGTGAAACAACTCAGAACCACTAAAGGCTCTAGGTCGCTCAAGGTCCAAGTAGAGAGGAGAGGGAAGGATGAGTCGACGACTTTGATGCTGAGGAAACACCAAGAGGACAAGACTGTCATTTGGTGGATTTTATTCAAGCCTTTATATACTACATGTGTGTTTGTATCTATGGTATGCTAATCTAAGATGACATGTATCTAATATATTAGAGATCATATGGAAGCTTGCTACAGCCTTGTACATACCTGATGTGCAAGGCTGTGGAGGAATGGAAGATCACATATGAATAGGTTTAAGGGTGTGGTAAAGGGTAAGGGTAATGGGTAATACATAGAATGGTCTAGAGCAGCCTAGAATGCATATGATGTCATCCATTATGCATGGGAAG
>JBBPTO010000432.1:0-30669 GCA_038094155.1 Pulveroboletus cf. aberrans
ATGTAATTAATAACAAGATTCATTTCCCCTCGAGATCAAGCTTCTAAGAAGCTCTACAAGGGTTGATCTCATCAATCTCACCTAACCCAAACTTGGTCACAAGAACTTTAGTCTCTATCTTGGTGAGTATCCTTGACTCACCTCTCTCTTTTCTGCCCTGTGCAACAGGAGTACTCTTGTACCCTCCTATTAATAAGCACTCCAGCCTTCATGTTAGCCTGTCACCTGAAAGACTCCATGCAGTTTAGCCTGCAGCTCCACCCTCCAGAAAGTGACCTCTACTCTGCCTCTATTGTCCCTGATCCAGCCAATCTCTCTGGCATTCCTCTGGAGCATCATGATTTCGCAGATGTTTTCAGCAAGAGCAAAGCTTTCAAACTTGCTTTGTATTATGAACATGATCTTAAGATCAACTTGGAAAAGGGTGCCTCCCCTCTGATTGGCACCACCTACTCCCTTTCTCCCTCCAAACTCAACTCCCTTCATGTGTTCCTCAATGAACACCTCTCCATGGGCTTCATTCACCCTTCCTTCTCTGCTCATGCTGCTCTGGTCCTCTTTGTCCACAAAAAGGATGGTTCACTCTGCCTCTGCATTGACTTCCAGGGACTTAACAAGATCACGAAGAAAGACTACTACCCACTCCCCCACATCTAGACAAGTGGAAGACTTCATTCTGCATATGCTACAGCTCCTATAAGCGGCTTGTGATGCTGTTCACCTCACAAACACTCTGGTGGTGTTTCAGTGGTTTGTCAACACAATCTTCACTGATTTGCTTGATGTTTGCATCACAGTCCACCTGGACAACATTCTCATCTTCTCTCCAGACCATGCTTCACACAAAGAGCATGTCCAAGAGGTCCTCTGGTGACTCTGCAAACATCGCCTCTATGCTAAACCTGAAAAATGCAAGTTCCACACTGACTCCATTGAGTATCTCAGTTACCAGCTCTCTCCAACCAGGCTGACCATGTCTCTGAAGAAATTAAAAGCCATTCAAGACTGGCCCAAGCCTCAAAAAGTCAAGAATATTCAAACATTCCTTGGATTCACTAATTTTTACTGGCATTTCATCCACAACTACTCCGCTATCATTGTCCTCTTAACCTGCCTAACCTGCAAGGGTATCCCCTGAAGTTTCGATGACTCCTGCTGCTCTGCGTTCTGGCATCTGAAAGATGCCTTCACCTCCACTCCAATACTCATTGGGTCTCTGACACTCCCCTAATTGTTGAGACTGATGCCTCTGACTATGCCATTGCTGGCATCCTTTCCCCCTGATGTCTGGATGATGAAGTCCAGCTTGTAGCTTTTTACTCCCACACTCTCTTGGCTTCCGAGCTCAACTACAACACACACAATAAAGAGCTCCTTGCCATCCATGAAGCATTTTGAACTTGGTGCCACTACCTTGAAGGCTTCAGATCTCCGGTGGATGTTGTCACTGACCACAAGAACCTGAAGTACTTCTCCATGTCTAAACTCCTGATCCACTGACAAGCCCAATGGTCGGAGTTCCTCTCCCAGTTCAACATGGCCATCCATTTTTGCCCCAGATGCCTTGGAGCTAAACTGGATGCTTTGACTAGATGATGGGACATCTATCTCAAAGAGGGGAATAGTGACTATGCCTGCATCAATCCCCACAACTTCTGTCCTGTCTTCACCCAAGAACAACTCACCACTTTACTCCGCACTCCCATCCTTTCCATGCCTGTCCTCCACACTGGCACCTCCTTTGACATTGAAACCCTCCATAATGACATTCTCTCCACACTCCCCTCCGACTCCATTGCCTCTGTTCACCTGTCCATGCCCAGACCTTGCTGGTCTGTCAACTCTGACAGCTTCCTTTATCTAGATGATTGCATCTATGTTTCTGACAATAAGGACCTCCACCTCTGGGTCCCCTGTTACAAACACAACCATCTGATCTCTGGTCATTTTGGACAGAACCAAACATTAGAACTCATCTGCCATGAATACACCTGGCCTGGCATCTGGACATTTGTCAAGGAGTATGTCTCCTCCTGCACCATGTGTGCCCAAGCCAAGGTTTCTAGACACAAGCCCTACAGGCTTCTCAAGCAACTCCCCATTCCCAAAAAGCCATGGAACTCCATCTCCATGGACTTCATCAAACAACTTCCTCCATCCTTCAAACACACTGCCATCCTTGTTGTTGTGGACCATCTCTCCAAACAATGTATATTCATCCTGATGAATGACAAGGTCAACTCTCTGGAGTTGGAAAAACTCTTCCTTCATCATGTCTTCTCCAAACATGGAGTTCCTTCTTACATTACCTCCAATCAAGGTTTGGAGTTCATCTTCCACTTCTTCCACTCACTCAGGAAAGCTCTTGAAATTCGCCTTCATTTCACCTCCAGTTACCATCCAGAAGGTGATGGTCAAACAGAACAGATGAACCAGACCCTAGAGCAATACCTTCAGATCTACTGCAATTACCAGCAAGACAACTGGTCCGAACTCCTGCCCCTTGTGGAGTTCACGTACAACAATGCTCTGAAAACAACAACAGATGTCTCTCCATTCTTCATCAACAAGGGCTACCATCCAAACATCTCCACACATCCACAGTGTGACCTTACCTTCACTTGAGCATGAGAATACTCCATCGACCTTGACTCCCTCCATGAGTTCCTCCATGAGGAAATAGCCTCTGCACAGATATGCTACCAAGGACCTGCAGTCACCAAGCAAATTCCAGCACTGGACTTCAAAGTTGGTAACCAGGTTTTTGTCAAGGCCAAATTCTTCCATTCCACACACCCTTCCAAAAAGCTCTCAGAAAAGAACTTGGGACCCTACATGATCATTGCCAAGGCCAGTAGTCTCTCCTTCATGCTCCGTCTTCCAGAGTCAATAAAGTCTGTCCATCTGGTGTTCCATGTTTCTCAATTAGAGCCATCCATTTCCAATACCATCCCCAACAGAGTACAACTGCCTCAGCCTCTAATCAAAGTTGATGGAGAACCAGAGTTCAAAGTTGCCGAAATTCTTGACTCAAAGATAGATCAAAGAAGACACAACTGCAAGCTGTTGTACCTCATCAAATGGCCCAGCTATGAAGGAACTGATGAAGAAACCTTCTGGGTACTAGCCATGGAGCTCAGACATGCCTCTGAACTTGTTGAAGAGTATCACATCTGTTATCCTGACAAGCCTGGATCTCACTCTGCTTAACTCCATTGCTTGCTCCATTTACATTTGTGCTGTTTCTATGTACAGAGGTGGCCAGATGAACCATCTAATCTACTCCTAACTCCTCCACCTCATCCACCTCCTCTGCCAACTCTGCCAAGTCCTTTTCCACATCCCACTCATCCTCCTTGTCATCTGATCTCACCACCATTGCTCTGTACACCTCCTCCACCTTCAACTTCACCAATCGCTCTAACAACCCATTCTGCTCATCCAGGTGCTTGCACAGGACCTGGATGCCCCAATACAGCTTCATGATCACCTTCATGATCTCTCCAAAGCCCTTCACTGAGACCCTCTGGCCTCTGTTGATGCCTCACCAGACTGCTGCTTCTTGCATGATCCCTCCAGTCCCTCTGGATTCCTCCACCTCTTCCACTCCATCTTTTTCTCCCCCAGCCACTCACACTTCAGCTTTTCCTCCTGACATGCCATGCACAATGTCGACTTGCCAATATCAAGCTCACACTTGAGACCATGGTCCTCATACCAGAGGCAGTCTGCAAGCATGACTGCCCACTCCTTCCCTTTGCCAGAGCTCTGCTCCACCCAGACTTGCTCTGCCTGCACACTGTTAGCCAACCCATGTGACACATGCACCACACTCACCATTCTTCTGGCCTCCTCCTCAGCCACCCTCCAAGTGGCCTCCTCCACCACCCTCCATCACACCTCCTCCTTCTCTTTCTTTGCCTTGATTCACCTCCTTCACTCAGCAGCCTTCGCCTCCCACAGAGCTTTGTCATTGTCCTTGCACTCTGTGAGGTATGTGTTGGGCCAGGTTTTAATGTCTTTGATACCAGACATGATTGTGGTTGGTGGTCAAGCCAGGATTGGACTGCACCAAATTTTTATATGGACTTTCAGACTCCAATGATGACTAACTCTGCATTGTTCCCAAGGAACTTCAGGGATTCAGTCCCAAGAGGGGGATACTGTCATATCCCAAAATCCATACAAGTCCAACTCTGCACCTCCAGTCATCAACTCTGTACCAACTCTGGTTTGTTTCTCCTTGATTACACTTTGTACCACTATTGGACCTTATCCAGTTTACATTCACCTTATGTATGTTTCTATTGTTCTCTATTAGTACTAGTCCCACTCCTGTTCTTTCACCACACTGTGCTTGCACAGTGCTGGTTCATAGTTTACTGGTACACAGCTCTGGCTCATAGGTTTCCAACCTCCATCTCTTACTCATAGATTACAACTCCATTACAAATCTGGTGCTACTCCGTAGTATGTACACTGTACCTCCACTGATGTACACACCTCAGTTCAAATATTGATTTAACTTCCCTTCAAAACCTCTTGAGTCTCAAAGACTCACTCCGACCTCCAACCTCCATTCTCTGTCTCTATCTCTGTAAATTCAAGACCACCAAACTCAAGTAAGTGCGCACCACATACAGTGAAGTCAAGTCTCATCCGTGCCTTCGCAACTCTGGCCCCTTTGGAGTTTCTCCAGAGTTGTACTCACCTCCTCCCAGTCTTAGTTTAACATGCATCAGCCATGTTCATTCTGGTGTCTTCATCCTGTTCACTGTTGAGGGTGGTGCTGAGTGGAATAGAACAGTCTCTAATGTCAGGTTCTTCATCATCTTTTACAGCCTCAAAGAACTGTTTAGCATCTTCTTCAAATTCTGTCTCTTCTCTCATATTTGCATCAGATCCTCATCCTTTGCCAGCTTTTCTCTTTTGGTTTTGATAACTAAAGTACCTCTGTTGCTTCTTCTCTTGATGTTGAGAGGCATCAGGTTTGAATCCTTTCTTTTTCTGAGTTTGTGGCCCATTTTTACATTGGGTGTGCTCACTGGAGCTTTGTTCCATGGTTTGAGATTGCCACTTATTTTGCTGAGGTGGCCCTCTCTTGAAAGGATTTGTTCTGTTTGCAGTTGCATTTGATGCTTCTGCAATGGCCTTGGCATGTTCTTTTGAAGGACCTTGTGTTTCTTGCACGTTTCTAAGACTGATCTCTGCAAGGACAGCATTGTGGACATGATCTTGCATCAGGTTTGCTATGGTGGTAGATTGTGTCAGGTTTGACACAGGGTGATTAAGGTGTTTAGGTAGTCGAACCATGCAGTGCATGGCTCCAGCAGATTCTGCTTGATTATCTCCTGCAAGTTCAAGCTTATCAAAGAGGGTTCAGACACAATTCATGTCTTTTGTAAACTGTTCAACATTGTCTGTTCTGATCTTGACATTGTTGAGGTCGGTTCAAAGGCTGAACTGTGTTGAGATTCCAGAGGCTTGATAAAGATTCTGAAGAGCAATCCAAGCATCATGGGTCTCAGAATTTATAATGTTGTTAGCATCAGCTCCAGCACCACCTATGATGTAGTGTACATCATAGGTCAAGAGTCTTGTTGCAATGTTGGTATTGACTGGCATACAAATGTTTCCATAGACTCTGTTATCAAGCAAGTACCAGTTTGGTCTGCTTGCTTCAATGGTTCTGATCCAAGTGCAAGTTCCTTTAGCAAGTCCCCAAAGGTTGTAAGCCTTAAGAAAGATTTTCATTCTTTCTCTCCATTCCAGGTAGTTATTTGGACCAGTTAGAACAGGAATTCAACCCAAAAGTGTTTCATCAATTCAAAGAGTTTGGGATCAGTGGGAAGTTGTGCCATATTAATTTTGGCTAAGAAGAACAATGTCAGTAAAGCAGCAATCAAAAATGGCTTGAAAGTCTTGTCTTTCATCATTCAATCTTAGATTGTAGTTATCCAATCTTTCTGGTTTCCTGAATTGAACCATAATATCCATTTGTGGTTCATTTTTGATTAGATTCAAGATCTTCAGTATTTTGAATTTCTGAGTTGCATCATGTGGAGAGAGTAGGTGTTCTTCAACTTCAGCAACAGATTGTTCCTCTGAGCTTAAGCCTTGCCTTCTCCAAGTCTTTCTTCTTCTCTTCCAATCTGGCTCTTAATCTTTCCTCACTTCCCATTCCTTTGTTCTTAGTTCTTTATATCTTGCTCAAGTCATGGGATAAGATGTTTGTGTAACACAATACCATTTTGGCATCAGTCTTGACGATATTTCTACAAAGCTTGTATAGTAGGTCTCCACAAAGAAATGCAGGTTTGGCAATACATCATCAGAAAGAATCCTGGGTTGAATCGAGACATTTTGAATGAAACAATTGATGTAAGAAATAGAGAAGACTTGAGGAAAGTAGACACGTAGTTTGAGAAAACTTCTGAAAGGTTCATCGAAGTTAAAAGAGTATGAAAGGGAAGATAGACATGAGAGGAGAGGGGAGAAGAGAGGAATGTCTGTGCAAAAAGGAGAATTGTCATTAAACCATCCTGAGATGCCTACTTTTTTCTTCTCCTATAATTGCAGCTCTTCTTTTCCATAGTCTTCTGTAATCTCTTCCAAGATGTCCTTCCAAGGCCGCATCTGCAAAACCTTGGTAGATCAGCTGATGTTCATCATCGGTACCACAGATCAGGCATCTTTGAATGGCAATAAGAGGCCTGGAAGAGGGTAGAGACTGCCAATGAAGGCAAAGGTGATGGTCCTTGATTACCAGCATCACTTCTTGTGTTGGAATCTCCTCATCGTCTCCTGTGATTCTCCAGTTGTCATCCTCTATCTCATGTTAGAATGAAGAGATTGTAGAAGGCATACATTTTGCCTGGAATTGCAATTATTTCTTTGAATGTCCTTGAAAGCAAACCAGTGAGCTCATATTTGATGAGTTTGACAATAAGACTGAAATGGAAATGCTTAACCTGCACCTTCATAGATATTTACCAGGGTTCTTCATTGTAAGCCCAGTTGTTGATCCCTCCACCACCCTCTGACATTCATTTGGTCTTAATTCATTTGAGTTTGACTGAATAGACCAGCCTCCAAGTCAGGAAGTTCATATTCTTCAAATAGATGTAGAGATGAGAAAATGAAAAGACCTTCAAATATGGGACCATCAGAAAGTTCCCCCTGTGCCAAATTCTGAAATTGATATAGTCCAGGTGGAAATGAAGAGAAAGCTCAACTGGGGTTAGAGGAACTTGGTATTTGACTTGTCCTGGCAGATTGATCCATTAGAACTGTTGAAGGAAGGGTGGTTGATTCAGATCTGGCTGGACCCACTCTTCTCCCATTTTCAAGATGTTTTTTTCTTCAACCTCTGCTGCCTGCCATTACCTCAGATACATCAGATGTTGGAACTCATTGTGGTCCACCATCTTTTGACCTGGAAGGCCCAAAAATGAGCATGGATTGAGATTCATAGGGACATCATCATCCTTAAGACAAAAACAAGGAAAAACTGGTGTTGCTTCCAGGTGAAAGTTTAGGATATCTGGGTGAAGATGGTGGAAGCAGGAAAGGATGAAAAGATAACACATATAGAAGATGATGTTCAGCATAGCATTCTGCTATGAGGTATTGCTGATCAAGGTGAGAGAAAAGGTGTTCTCAGACAAGGATGAAGGCGATCCTTGATAAACTAATAAAGAATTCTGAGGTCCCCTTCTTTGGACAATTTGATTATCATTTCCAGTGCAGATGTGAACTTTGCCTCTCAGAAAGTAGCGGTTGCACCAGGTACAAGGTGATTTGTTTGACACTCCTGAATGTACCACTGTGACATCACTGATCTCAACCACTTGATAAAATGGTTCAGTGATGTATAAGTCAAGAGGATCATCTGTAGATCTTCTGACAACTAGGATCTTTTGATTGAAATTACAGTGGTGGACTTGTTCTCTTTCCAAAATGATAGCACACCAGGTACAGGGAGAAAAAAGTGAAACCCCAGGAAATATCAAGTCTGAGGAGCAGGTAGCTCTTCCCAAAATGGGAATCATCTGTGAGTATTGATAGAAGCACCTCTTTGGGCAGCCAGATCCCAGTTGATAAACCTTATCTTTAGCTCTTCTGGAAAACTTCCCAAACTGAGGAAGTTTTGGAATCTTCTTGTGTAATCAGGCCCACCAAATAAGTCTTCTTCAGGGGCAAGCATTGGAGCAGATGTAGCAGAGATAGATGATTGTTGCAAAGAAGGTGACTCAAGTCTTAGAGGACTTTGAGGCAACAGTCCCAGGAACTCTACCTGTCATTGTAAGTTTTGGGCTTGCTCCGCTAAGATGTTTTGTATGGCTTGTACAAGAATTGATATCGAGGTTGTAGGAAAATGATGAAAATGATAGAATCAGAATTTTGAGATATAAGAGGATTTGAACCATTGGATTTTTGTGAATATTTAAAACATGTTTCTGGATTTTCTCATTGACTAATTAAAGTCTTGAAATGTCCAGAACCAGGTTTTGAAGATTCTTGACTTGGTGAAATATCAGCCTCATCACTGCTGAGTTCTGGTCTTATGCTGTGAAAGCTATAATTGAAGATTGTAACCTCACCTTCAAAGATGGCAGTGTAGAACAGAGACCGGTGTTCATCATCAATGGAGTCTATTAAGAGGCAGGTGATATCTCTCCATCAGAATTCATAAAGCCTGTCAGTTATCCTGTAGGCTTGTCCCAAAGTGATGCCAAAGCATGCTATAAGGATGGAAAGAGCATCAAGAAATTCAAAAACAAAAACTCTATCTCTCTGTGAGGCAGAAGTAGGAGGCATGATGAATATTTCAAAGATAAAAACCTGCTCACACACTATGTCTAGGGCATAACCTAACAGGAGGATACAAGGGTGATCCTGTCATGCAGGGCAGAGAAGGGAGAGATGTGCTGAGAATACTCACTGAGACAGAGACTAAAGTTCTTGTGATCAAGTTTGGGTTAGTAGATTGATGAAATCAACCCTGGTGAGAGAAGCTTGATCTCAAGGGAAAATAAATCTTGTTACTGATTACATCACAGTGCCTATCATCTTTATATACATCCAGGAACCTGTATGTACTTGTATGTGATGTATCTAGAATAAGGTCAATGATGTCAGAATGACATCACATGATCAGTCATGCTGCTTCACATATTTGAAATAAGTGGGTTGATTCTGAGTCAATCCAACACAGCAGTTGTGGGGCTAGGAGTGCTCCAGATCAATGACATCATAGCTGAGTCATAAATACTGCATCTAGATCATCATGTGGTCAATCCTTTTGAAAAGTGTAATTTAAATTACACTTTAACTGATCTTCTATTAAGTTTGACTCATGGATGAGCCAAGCCTAATGTTTCAACCTATATCTTTTAGTAACATGAATAGTGTCCCTTCACTATATTCTGCCTGTATTAACAGAGCACATGACCTAGTGTTCAGTTCACAGAATCTCAACAAGCATAACTTTTTATAACAAATTCAGAGGCTTCTGATGACTCAGCAGCTTGTATTAGCTGGCCCTAAAGTATCTGACTGAGCACATTTCAAATACTGTGCTTCTACTGGCCAGCCCTAGAGCAAGCTGACAGATCAGAAGTTCCTGAATGTTCCGTGACATTCTATGACCTTCCATGATTACTATACATGGATGACATGACACAAACACAACCACACTAGATCCTGTACTATACAGTGGCTCAAGAAAATGTCCCAATGTTAGTGCATTTTGAAAAGATTGATCAATTGCCAGAAATAAAAAAACAAACAAGGACAAACTGTGCAGGATAGAATATAGTACTTACCCCAGGCATTTTAACCCTGCTTGTATCATGTAATTTGGTTGTCATACCACTGAGATATAACTATTTTAAAATGACATGTCATTGAGACACTTATTTGAGCATCATGTTGTCATTCATTATTTAGTACAGTCATCCACCAGCATTTGCGCCACCACTGGCATTTGCACCAGTGTGATAAAACACAATATTCTCCACTACTACCTAGTGCTACTATTGATGGAATTATTGAGTCTCATCTACCAGGTATTGGATATGAGCAAATAAATATGTGGATCACAGTGGATGAGACCAATCACCCAACTTTTGTGTCAGAAAACAGGTGTTTTCATATACATGATACATTCTCAGGATGAGCTGAAACTTTGTGCCATAAAAAACCTTATGGACCTGTAGGGGTAACCACCAGGCATGTCTGTATAATATAATATTTGACAAATAGTACCATCTCCTCTTGCCACAAGCATGCCGGTGATGCATGTTGGGGAGCATCACTTACCATCTTATCATGACAATGATTATCCTAAAATGGCATTTGGTCCATAGCAATGACAAATTTACAGCACAGTTCATTGACTTTAACTCTTGAGCCTAAAATGGTGGGTCATGCATACTCAAAGACTAAGAAACAGAGGGTACAGGCTGAGAAACAGGAGGAAGCAGTAGCTGAAGCAGTCAAGATATTCCAAGAGGAGATGGGAAAGCCAGAAGAGAGGCAGAGTATACGACAGATTTGCATGGCCGTCCAGAAAAAGTGGCATGCCAAAGCAGGATACCAGGATATCAGGGTCAGCCATGACACTTTCTGCAAATGGGCAAATGAAGGAAGAAGCAAGCATCAATCTAATATGGAGATCAACTCTTGGTTATCAGAAGAAGAAGAAGAGCAACTCGTCACCTTTTTTCTTGAGTATGCATCACAAGGATTCCCACTCAAGCATGAATCCTTGAAGCTTCATGCAGATAGTATCATATGTGCATGACAAGCTCAAAACTTCCCATCTTCCAGAGTTGGCAAAACCTGGACTGATCACTTCATTGAACAACACCACACACACCTAGGTCAATTCTGGAGTTCCTCATTGCACACTGCACATGGACATGCTGTCAATGAGCACACAAATAAGGCATGGTTTGACTTACTTGGTGGCACAATTGAGGAAAAAGGAATAAACAAGGGCCATCTCTGGGCTGCAGATGAGAGCAGATTTCAGCCCGGCAGTGGCCAGACACAGCGGGTCATCAGAGCAGCTGGTAAGAAGACACAATATCAGCAACGTGATGGTAACCAAGAAAATATTACCATTATGGTGACAATATGTGCAGACAGAGATGAGATCCCCCCAGCTGTGATCTACAAAGGAAAGAGTTTCTCAACATCATGACATGAAGAAAATACATTGAAAGCATTGTAGGTCAACATGAGACTGAAAGGAATTACTGCTTACATGTTCCAGTATTGCCCATTCAGAGAAAGGTTGGATGGACAAAATAATTGAATGACTCTGGATTGAAGACTTCGAGCAAAAGACCCACAGCAAGGCTGGAGGATGTGCTCAGCTTCTTCTTGTAGATGGACACAACTCCCACTACATGAAGGATTTTTTAGACTATGCAAGGGATCATGATATCCATGTACTCTGCTATCCCGCACATGCAACACACATTTACCAAGGTCTTGATGTTGTCATTTTTGGACCACTCAAAGAATACTGGTCACAGGAGCTTGACAAGTTTCAAACCGAAACAGGACAAAAATTCAATAAAACAAACTTCATTTCAGTCTATGAACGAGCTCACTGACGAGTGCTCATACCACAGACCATCCACACTGCATTTTGTGTCATGGTAGTCTGGCCATTTTACTCTAGTGTTTTAATAGCTGACAAGATGGCACCAAGTCTTGCCACGTCAGCTGTTGGACATTTATCCCTTCCACAGCCCAGTCCCATTTGAGCACTCACTTTTGCAATCAGTCAGCATAACTCCACTGGGTCTTCAAGTAATGGGCCATCTAGTCACTCTGTGCATTCAAGTATGCTGCCACTTCAGCAGGTTGCCATGAAGGTGTGTTCAGCCCTTGCATCAACATCAGCGTCAAGTCTTGTCAGGGAATTACCACTCACCACAGATGATGAACCCCCACAGTTTGTTCCTGTTCAGTTCTCCCCTACCCAAAAATGAACACATGAGCTACTAAACTGCAAGCCAGAGAATAGTGTGGAACAAGCTTACCAGGACATTCTACATGAATTTTTCTCTTGGGAAGACCTTCTGAAAAGTGAAGTTGTCAACATGCAGGCAGTAAATGTGCTCAATGGGCTGTATTGCAATCGATTGCACAGTCAGCTAGCAGCACAAACTGAGAAGTAGAAAAGTTCAAAGAAAAGGAAAGGAAAGTTGATGGGGGATGGCTTACCGAAGTACTTGACTGGCAAGGAGTTTCATCAATGAGTTGTTGACCATGAGAAGGCGACAGCAGAAGAAGGGTTAGTGAAAGAAGAGTGTAGAAAGAAGAAAACTCAATGTGCTGAAGTGAAAGTGGCATGGAACAAAGCAGAAAAAGGGTGGCTAGAGAGAAACAGGGCTCGAAGGCTCGAACACAAGCAGGAGGTGATGATCTGGGAGGCAGAACAGGATTTGGCTAAGCAAGAGAGTTGACACACTCAATGGAAACGTCCTATGTTGACTGGAATTGAGCTGGCGCCAAAGTGGAGGAGGACTAAAGATGCTGGCAGGAGTGAAAATGAAAGTGGTGGTGAGGGAATGGATGGAAACATGTCTGATGGCGACAATGGTGATGGCAGTGGGAGCACAGTTGAGTGCTGAGTGCTGATAGCAGCAGAAATATCAGGTAGATTAGGGATCACATAATTGATAAGCTGATATACCTTTTTTGCCCCGGCACAAATGGCAGTGCAAGACTGATTACAAGCAAAACATAACTACTGCTGCTATGACTGTACTCACCCAGCGATGGGGCTCATAAATTTTTAGGTCATATTTTAGACACAAACAAATGACTTTGTAATGTCTGATCTATCACATTTGCTATTGTTGTGGCACACAGGTCCTTGAAAATTCGCTGGCACAAATGCCAGTGGATGACTGTACATCTAGATCATCATGGGGTCAATCCATGAGAAGCATAATTAGATTACACTTTAATTAATCTTCCATTAAGCAAAACTCATTACTGAGTTGCTTTTGAATGCTCAACCTGTGTCTTTGATAACATCAATAGTGTAGTACCACTATGGTCTGCCTGTATTAACAGAGCACAGGACCTAGAGTTCAATTCACAGAATCTCAATAAGGAGTGCCTATGCTACAGACATAAGTAACATTTGTAGGAAAGTGTAGCTAAAGACTCACCTCAGCTGTTGCACAGTGGTGGCAGAACAACTGAGGGAGTAGAATGAAAGTAGAATGCCTATATAGTGATAGAAATTGAGGTGCATGAATTCCAATGTAACTCCAACATAGTGTCTGAAATAGGATAAATGAGGTCTGAAGGAAGAAATAGACATTACCAAGTATAGTAGTCAACTCCAAGCAACTCTGGAGATGTTGGAGCTTGTAGGAAAAGCCTCAGAGTTGCAGTGAAGCAGGTCTGTGATAAGTCAAAGGACCTCATAGGTATTAGGTTTTGACATTGTCAAAATATAACTCTGGTACAACTCCGATGGTACTCTGTCCTCTTTTTGTGCATCCTCCACTACATCCGCTTCAGAGTTGCATTTATCCATTTTGAGGATATGCCCCAAATACATTGTACCATTTCTGTGTACATCATACAACTTCCAAAAGTCATACAACTTATTTTCTTTCTTTCAAGCTATTCCTTTCTCATCTCAAGCTATTCCTAATGCACTTCACTTACTCTCACTTAACTCCGGACCGGAGTTTTCCAGAGTTAGATGCATACATAGCATTTCACTATTTAATCCCTTCATTCTTCTCAAACTCACCTCAGTTATGATTGCTCCCTTGGGCATCTGGCTGAGTACTGGGTACCTCTGCCCATACTATAGAATTTGACAGGTTATGAGCCCCGCTAGCGTGCACTAGCAAACTCATTGTCAAACACACAACTCCATTCTAACTCACAGAACACCATTGCAGCCCCAATGCATCCAGGTCTATCTCCAATGTCCAACTCCAACTCCAAACATGCTGCTACCTGTCCCCTCCTCACAGGTCCCACAAACTTCCAAATATGGAAGCTCTGCATTACTACCAAACTCCAGTGTGAGTAGGTCCTTGGAGTAACCCTTGGAACCAATGTATGTCCCACCATGTCTCCTTCTCCAGCCCTCAGTGCCAGCTCCACCACTTTGGGCATCTTCAGAACCACCTCCTTCACCAAAGACATCTGAAAATGGACGGAACACAATGAAAAGGCACAAGGTATCATTCAGAACTACATCTGTGATGCACTCCTGATCAAGACCACTCACCACACCATGGTCAAGGTGCTCTTCAACCATCTCATCATGCTCCACGAAACCTCCAACCTTGCCTCCACCTTTTACTCATTCTGACAACTCCTTTCCTCCAAATGGGACCAAAAGTCTGCCATCTCCGACCACATTGCCTCCATCCAGACACTCAAAACCTGCCTCAGTGCGATGAAAGTGAGGGTAGACAACAAAATGCTCACTTTTGTCCTGCTGAACTCACTCCCACACACTCCGGAGTGGGATGCCTTCACCTCCTCTGTTGTCAACTCCATGGAGGAAAATAAACTAACCTTCAATGCCATTGAGACCCAAATCCTCTCCAAGGAGGCTCGACTCTGGCTCCAACTCCACTCTGCTGACTCCACTCACACAGCCAAAATGAAGCGGAAGAGAAAATCAAAAGGAAGGTGGTGTGAGTACCATAAGATGGGTAGCCACAACACCACAGAATGTAGGCAATGGGAGAGATGGCCAGAGGACTTAAAAGAAAAGTACAAAGAGAAGGCAAATAAAGCTGGAGGCATGCTGGAGCCCAGAGATCCGGAGCAAACAAACTTAGGTAGCAAACATGTAGACCGTGCCCTATACAAACACATTCAAGCCTACGTCACGACTGATAAGTCAAACTCTGAAACCACCATTATAACAGATTCCAGAGCCACCTCACACATGGTACCACACCAGAGATGGTTCCACACCTACTCTGCAGTGAACCCCCCCCCAAAAAAAATAAAAATTGGGGATGACTCCACCATAAACACTGTAGGAATCGGAACAATTGTCCTCTGAAGCTGCATTGGGAAATGACATTTCAAGACCATACTCAATGAAGTACTACACATCCCAGAGTTCACACTCTCCTTGATCTCCATCTCAAAACTAGCAAAAGCAGGAATAACCACATCCTTTCCTGCCAACTTCAGAACTTGCTTCGCTAAAAAGGGAACCAACATCATCTTCACCAGATCTTACACAGATGGCCTATATCATGCCAAAGCAACTCTGCAGAAAACTCCAGAACAGAGCTTGACCACCATCAACATAAACCTACTTCACCAATGTTTGGGACATATTGCAATACCCCATATAGAAACCATGGTCTGACAGGGGCAACTGTAGGGCATTGATGAAACCTCCAGAATGCTGGAGTTCTGTGAATCATGTACCATTGGAAAAATGAAAAAGGTCCCTTTCAAATCTCAGACAGAACCATGTGCAATGAAGAAATTATCCACTCAGACATCAGAGATCCAATGTCTCTGCAATCCCAGGAAGGCTATTGATATTGGCTCCTCATTGTTGATGATTTCTTGCACTTTCCTTGGATTTACTTCCTAAAATGAAAAAGCAACATCCACAGTACCTATGAGCAATGGAAGTCCGACGTAAAGGCCTTCTTCCACTCTGAAATAGGCTTGGAGCAACCCTCCGAACTGCATGTCCATTTCCTTAGGAGCGACAGGGGCAGTGAATACACAAATGCAGAGCTCAAAAATACACTCCAACACAACAGAACAATCCTTGAAACCTCTGCTCCATACACTCCTGAACAAAGTGGCCTAGTGGAACGGATGAACCAAATGCTCCCCTTCCTCACAAATTCCATGCTGGAGGATTCCAAACTCCCAAAGTCCTTCTGGACCAACACCATGTCCACTGTGGCATATGTCACAGCCCAGAGTCTGGCCTCCGCACTCAGAGGAGACACCCCCTACCAAAAATTGTTCCACAGACAAGCAAACTCCTTCATGTTCTGTCCTTTCAGATGCCTTGCCTATGCCCTCATCTCAAAAGAACAACACGAAGGAAAATTCCAACCACATGGACAAAAATGTGTCCTGCTCAGATACACCCACAGACAACAAGCTTACAAACTGCTAGACCTGGAACAATGGACCATCATCTCCAGTCAACATGTCACATTCAATGAGTTCAGAAAAATCTCGGAGTTGAAGGCCGCCCCTTGGAAGTGCATGTCTGAGGACCAGTGGGAGGGACTAAACTCCACAACTCCGACTGAACACTCTGAAACAATGGACACTGACCCGGACGAAGACTGCAATGATACATCACCTCTGACAGCAGTGGGAGCACCTCCACCAAAGACCACAATCAACGAACTAATGGAGCAACTTAGCCAGCTCCACTTACAACCTCCGAAATCACCTCCGGCTCCTGTCACAGACTCCAAACAGCACTCTGTTCCAATGTCACCTCCTGCCAAAATCATCACCAGAGTTCATAGAAGCAACCAAACATGCCAACTGGCCAACAAAAACCATGACTACCTACAAACACTGGAGGAGGAGATGCAAAGAAAACAAACAACAACACCAACTGAAAATGATGCAGAGGAAGCCAAAGTAAAAAGCGTCCTCTCAGAGTCTGAGACAGAGGACGACTCCTCCAATGATATCCCAGAGATCCTAGGGACCTATTGCAGCATGGAAGAGGAACTCCATGACTGGATCTTCACTGGAGCAGCACGAGCACCAACCAGAGAAAACCTCCCAAACACCATTAAGGAGGCATATGCATGCCCAGATGCTGACCTATGGAAGTCCACCATAGAAGAGGAACTCCAAAGTTCAAATGCAAACCATGTATACGAAACAGTACAAATTCCAACCAGAGTGAAACCCATCACCTCCAAACCTGTATTCCAAATAAAATACAATGAAAATAGCAAGATCAACCACTACAAAGCCAGAATTGTCACATGCGGCTTCACTCAAAAGGAAGGAGTTGATTATCAGGAGGTATTTGCTCTGGTCGCAAACCTAGACTCTGTACGGACCATCATATCCCTCGCTGCAAAACATGACCTGGAGTTAGACCAAATGGACATTTTCACAGCATATCTAAACAGAGAACTAGACAAAGAACTCTACCTCCTACCTCCAGAAGGCATTCCAATCCAACTGGGGTACTGCTGCCGACTCCAAAGATCTCTATATGGACTAAAACAAGCCAGACAAACATGGAACAAAACATTGGACAAGAAACTCAGAGATCTCAGATCCACTCACCTGGATGCAGAGACATGCCTATACATCCTCCAAAGGGACAGACAGGTGTGTTTCCTGGTCGTATACATCAACAACCTTCTCCTTGCAGCAAGCACTCAAACTTTCATGAACTCCGTAAAACAAACACTCTCCTCCACATTCAAAATGCATGATCTCAGAGAGGCAAACTTCATTTTAGGGTTGGAGATCAAACAAAATCACAAACTCTGAATGATCTCCTTATCCCAATCACAATATGTTCAAATGGTCTTACAACACTCCAGCATGATAGACTCCAAATATGTTTCAACTCTGATGATTCACAACCTCACCCTCTCCATTAATGACCCGGAGGACAATTCTGTCATAATGGAGATGACGATCGGAGAAAAAACAGTTTCATATCTAACTGTCATAGGTTCCTTGATGTACCTAATGCTTAGAACACACCCAGATCTTGCATATGCAGTCAGAACACTCAGTTGCTTCAGTGCAGCACCGAAGAAGTGTCATTGGGAAGTGGCAAAATGCATACTCCGATACATTCAAGGGACACCAGAGATGGAACTCCAGTACAATGGAAATGAGGTCTCAATGGACCTAGACTTCTACGGGTACTCTGACGCAGGTTGGTCACAAGACCCAGACAACTCCCGCTCTGTCTCTGGATACCTCTTCATCAGCAACAGGGGGGCTATTTCCTGGTCAAGCAAACAGCAAAGCATGGTTGCACTGTCCACCACAGAATCTGAGTACATCAGACTTAGCAATGCCAGGCAACATCTTGCTTGACTACATAGCTTCTTTGAAGAAATCGGACATCCACAACTCCAACCTACAACTCTCCATTGCGACAATCAAGCTGCCATCATTCTCTTCTGAGATCCACAATTCCATGCCTGGACCAAACACATCCAATGAAAGTATCATTTCATTTGGGACAATCTAGTTGGAAAAGGAGAAGCAGTAGTACAATACGTCCCTACCGGAGACATGGTCACAGACATCCTCACAAAACCACTCACTTGAGAGAAACACTGGAAGTTCGTTCGAGCCATGGGACTCTGCATGTGCACAAGTGGGAGTGTCAAAATATAACTCTGGTACAACTCTGGTACAACTCTGATGGTACTCCATCCTCTTTTCATGTGTCCTCCACTACATCTGCTTCAGAATTGCATTTATCCATTTTGGGGATATGCCCCAAATACATTGTACCATTTCTGTGTACATCATACAACTTCCAAAAGTCATACAACTTATTTTCTTTCTTTCAAGCTATTCCTTTCTCATCTCAAGGTATTCCTAATGCACTTCGCTTACTCTCACTTAACTTCGGACCAGAGTTTTCCAGAGTTAGATGCACACATAGCATTTCACTATTTAATCCCTTCATTCTCCTCAAACTCACCTCAGTTGTGATTGCTCCCTTGAGCATCTGGCTGAGGTGAGACTCACCACATCAGTAAAATAGCAAATGTCTAATTTCGTCTAATTTGTCTGATTCGCATCTAATTTGGGCTTATTAAGCTTGTGGTGGCTTATGGATGTGCTCATAAGTTTAGTAAGCCCAAATTAGACGCGAATTAGATGAATTAGATGAAATTAGATGTTTTAAGACATTTGTTAAATTCCTGATGCATTGATTTACTTATAACTGTACTAATAGTTAGTAGTACTGGGTACCCCTGCCCATACTATAGAATTTGACAGACATTACTTAGGTGAATACAGTCATTTTTGCCACTGCTGGGCAATGGCTGAATGGGCATTCCTGCCCTTTACTCAGTCTTCACAATCCCCTGTAAACATTTGTCAATCAATTGAACTTCGCATCATGACATTTGTGGGCTGTTCATACCCATGTGTAATCTGCACAAGGGATAGTCTGAAGCTCGAAGCCGCATGAAAGAACATGCGACCATCTTGTAGGTAATCAATGAGCCAGATGGTGGCACAAGGTTAAGGTAAGATATAGGTTCTAATAGAAGTCCGTGAAGGCCGATCAACGAACATTGGACGACTAGGCCAATGGATTGCATCGCGAAGGTGATCATTCGTCGAAAGTTCTCCAGAATGGTTAGAAAAAAATAAGGTCCCAGGGCATAACGAAAACACCGTTTGTAGTAAGCGTACACGTTCACGGCGGCGCGACTACACCAACGGCAGGGTACTCAGAGGGCACGATACGACTGGCGCAGCGGCCCACGGAGCATCTTCCTCAATCTCGCCTTGCTCCACATCCTGTGCGAACAACAACCGGAGATTGACGATCATTCGACAGCCAATCATTGTTTGCAGCGACCCCGGGAAGCCTTCGTACAGCGCCACCCCGTTGAGCTGTGTAGTCACGACCAAGTGTCGGCTTGGTGAGCAAAACGCGGCAGGTAGGGGTCAGAACACGCACTCCAAAGTGATGTCCTAATCCCAAGACGACGCCGAGGACATTTCCGACGATCATGCTATCGGAAGCGTCAGCAAGCGTCGTGGACATGTGCCGGCCAGGATGGGCGCCCGTACCAAACGAGGTAGCTAGCGTTGCCTGCAGCGACGCAGTCGACGATACTATTTCTATTTACACGCACCAAACGGCGTCTCGACACCCAGCGATCGAAACCATACCACAGGGCGAGTAGGCAAAGCAAGCCATCGTGTACGACCACGGGGAGGACGCTCATGTACGGGTGATAAAACGAGGGTCCGTTTGTGTCGACGCAGATATATAAATTTCGCCGAATTTCGTTCGTGACTGTGTTCAGTTGGCATTGCAGCATAATCAGAAGAAAATGAAGGGGCCGGGCGGGAAAGCAGACCTACCATCTGGGTTTGCCTCGACGACACCGATAGCAGCCGACACGGCGCCAATTTCACATACGTACCCAAATATCATTATCGACAGGATTATCCTTGATCCTTGGTACAAGGCATACAATCGAACTTGAATCATCACTGGCAAGTATTAGGAAAGAATATGGACGGAAATATGTAGCGCTGGACACACGCTGGATTAGAAACAACAACAGCAAGCCCAGCCAGCTTTGAATAATAAAGTAAACGTTGCCTTGGATGGGGAAAATTAGGGTGGATGATGAATGATTGACGATTACGCACAGCTGTCATTGAAATACCATTCCATTCAGAGCGTCCGTGAGTTGTTTGGAAACGACGAGTGAACTACGCACAACTGTGGTGCAGTTAGCATACAATATGAAAGCCGACATCTGAGGATCCACGCACAGCCAGAGTCTCAGCTCCGAGATCTTGGAAAGCTATAAAAGGCTCAGTGTTGGTAGTGGCCGAGAAACATCTCGTACCAATAATATTCAAGCTGAATGGGTCAAGCTGAATGCTATAAGCTAAAGGTTATTCCGAAACTCACATGGAGAACGCATCACCAATGTAACGGACCTGTCGAACAGCGAATTATTACGAAGTTCCAAGTAATTGTGGATCAAGACGTACCAGCATGTAGGTGATGCTTCCGTACGAATTGGAACGAGTCTAATACAGACAACACTAGTTGTCGTGACATTTAAAGGAAGATCAGTCCTGGACACCTACCCAGACATAATTGACCTAATTACATCTGGATCATGAGTGTCATGGCACGGTCGTGGTGCAGGTCATTACCTCTCGATCGAACGTGATGGCTGTGTGTCCAATCCAATGGCACGTCAACCTCAACACAGATAACGCGCAACTCGCAACTGACCGTGATCGTACAACACGGCGACGGCGATAGCCACTGTGAATCAAGCAAGATCAACATGCGCAGACAGGAAAGGACAAGACTGACGCTGGGATGTCCGGGTGAGATAGACCGCATGCGTAGCTTGGACATAGTCTGAATCCGCTGCAGAGATGGTCGTGCCCATCGGTTACCTCGTGGTTTCTTGAACTCGGAACAAGGCGTCACCAACGTGCCAAAGTGGCATCCGGGGAGTCGGAGAGCGACCGCCTGTTTGAACTTTATAACCCAGGGAGATCTCACTCACCCCGAGGCATACGGATTCGGTACGAGTACCACCTCTGAAACACTTGACGGGAAGCTTCTATGCCTCGTGCGTGACTCCCCGCAAAGCCGCTTTTCTCCGCAGACTTCGAGAATTTCATACACCGCCGGGGGACTTCGCTGGTGTCTCGATAGCATGTGGAACGAAATGGTCTCGTGATCGCGATATGAGTAATTGCGACATGACGCGTGTCGTAGTCAAATTAGTTGTCTACATCAAGATTACCTCTTACTCTGGCCAACAGAAGTTGAGCTCCTCAAGGAGAAAAGGTACAACCCTATCGATGACCGTTATTTTTATCCCCTCCCGAAGACCTGAACATGTTTTCTTCGCGCTAGGTTTTGGCGCGTTATCTCTCACTTACACCGAGTGGTCATTTCTTACATTATGGATTTCCGTAATCCGTCTCAGCAGCCGTTTCGAGTCCTGCTCCCACCCAAAGTGCGCACCATCCTCGTCCGGTCGGCATCCGATGCGTGTGAAAAGGCCTTGTTTCATGCAATGATAACGATACACAAGAGATCCACATGCTTATGTGCAACGTAATGAAAGGAAACACACAGAACAACGTGGAAAGGCGGGTGCCGAGCGTTTTCACCGGTTCTTGACAGAGGCAGGAAAATCAGCCTGCGGTAAAGACAAGGTAAAATATACACACCTTGACGAATCCGATGGCAGCGGACTTTTCGCGGAAACATTGACGGCACAGGTCGAGGCCGTATTTACGAATGAGACCCGCTTGATGTGCGCAGAGGCGGCTACAGGCGTGAATAATGTTGGGGTAAAGATGAGATGGCGCATTCACAGTCAGATCATACGAGGGAAACGTCGCAGCCCAGATACCACTCACCACTGACGGCTACCTTTGCCGAACTTGCGGGGACGAGAGAACCACACAGCGTCGTGCGTCATTTTTTTAATCTCCTAGACATTTCTATGAGCTGTGTGCGCACGGACGTCCGGCGATGAGGCAGACCTTGCAACGTCGATGAACAGTCGAACTGGTTTCGCGAGACACCGCAGAAGAGCAGGAGATGTCTAGATTTGGAAAGAACTGTATAGGTGGCTGAAATAAAGTCTATAGTCGAGTCACGTGATCGAGCCCCTGTTCCAATAGACACGCTGTCTTCAACGTAGCAATCCGCACGCTTTTTTCTAAGTACGTCCACGTCCTTCGTATTCCATGTCTCTACTACGACAGATCCAATCTTTCCGGGGTCTAGTAGTATGTATCATTCCTACACGCCTTGTCATCATCCAATCATCACCACTTTATGATGACATCGCTGCAAACGGTGCATCTCCCTTGTCTGGGTACATATGGACCATTGTCCATCTCAGTACCCATCCATATACGTACAATCGACGGACTACGAATAAATACAGCGCATCCAAGGCAACGGAGTCCATAGCTACGGTGATGGTCACGGCAACTATCTGACACCACACATAATGTCGTCGGTCCGAATCCGTTCAACGTCCACGCGTCACGAATCGATCAAAAAACAATAAGAGAAACGAGGGCACGAACCACGGTCGGTCGCAATGACCTCGAATGTCTAACCCACCTCCAACGCCCTCATCCGCGCCTCTCCAGATCGCTCACGTACCTCCCCGCTCCATACCCCTCGCTTTCCTCCCCGTACGCCGCAACGTAATCAAACTCATCTTCATCTGACATCCGTGGATCCGGGTTCACGATCGACAACCTAGCCTGCCCCGCGACCGCAGACACCGGCGGCTGTCGCGACGTCGACGTGGAAAACGACGGGGCCGGCGATCCGGACGGCACCCTAAACGTCAACGGACTCGTGTCCGCAGGCCCAGACGATTCCGTCCCGCTCGGCGAGCGCACCTGTTGTCGCCGAAACGCCGCCGCAGAGATCGTCCGCGGCGCCCCGCCCGTGCTTGTACCCCCGCCGTTGAGTGAAGACGTCGAGCTCGCCATCAGGTTCGTCGAAAATGGCGGCGTCGGGCGTGGGTATTCGGGCGGTGGCGAACGGTAAATGGGAGAGCCCGATCTGGCCGATATTGGTGAACCCGTCGTACTGCCGCCGCCAGCGGAAACAGTGGCAGATGTCGTGATCGCGGGTGTCGGCTTGGGAACCTGCAAGGGGACGCTTTGGCTCGACGTTTGACGGTGCCCTGGGAGCGGTCGTGTCTCCATCAGCGGCGACGTCCGACCTCGGTTTGCAAACGGGGGATTGGGAGGCAGGATCGGAGAAGAGGGGACGGAGCCGTAAGACACTCTGCCGATAGTAGAGGGTGGCAGTTGGGACGTCGCATGCGGATACGGGGCAGGAGGACTGTGTAAGGACACTGACGACCCGTACCCCGGTGGCGGGCCCCTGGGCGTCGCATACCCACTTGGCGAGGGAGGAGCGACAGCACTGAACATCAACTCGTCCATGGCACGCGAGACTTCCCGTGCTGCAGCCTCACTGTGCGCTCGTGTGTCTGCTGATTCTTCCGTCCGCAGTTCGTCTTCTTCTTTGGCACCGGGAATAGTGCTGTGCAAACTCTGTGGCTCGTGTACGGAAGTGTGGTGAATATTGCCCACGTCCGCATCCACAAGCGGGGGTGGTATTCGTGGTATTCGCCATTGACTCGGTGCGCGCGAAAGCGACGTGGTGTTGCCAAGGTTGGGCGTCGCATCTGACGGTACAGATTTTTGAACGGGCAACGTGCCCTGCTCGTTGCGAACACCCGCTTCCCCACCACTCTCTGAGAACGACGTGTCTTCCTCGTGATGCTTTCCATCTCCGCGGAGTCCCACCTCCTCCCCAAAGGATGAGCTCCTACGATCGTAGGCCAATCCTTCCTCCTCTTCCCCATCCCGTTCCGAGGAAGAAATAGGTCGCTGTGAAGGTACATCCGCGCTCGACGATGCCGGATGATCAGAACGAGTACCATCCTCACCCTGACCCATTCTATCATCCCAGGCTCTGATCGCTGCCGGAGCCGCACCCGGTGGAAGGTTTGGTGGTGACGTGCTTCGTCGTGTCGCTCTTCTGTGCCACGGCCCTTCCCTTTCCTCCATGAGACGAGGAGGGTTCACATGTCCGTTGGTCACCTGGGCGTGCGGTTCGCTCTGCGCGGACCGCACGACGTTACCAGGCACAGGCTCGCGTTTGAGCAGGGCCTCATCGGGTACAGGGTGTCCAAGAGAGGTGGCCTCCTCGAGGGGAAACCCGCGGTGGGATTGAGAAAGTGCGTCAGTGATGGATGCCATCAAGGAATGGTTCTCCTCCGTCTGAAAACCCCCACTGTCGTAAGGCGCAGGGTGTGCGAGACCAAGTGAAGACGGCGCCGGTAGTGGGTCATGTTCCTTGTGCGTGGACAGCGACGAGAATTGAGGTGGAGCGTGCGGCGATGGGGTATGTACCCCAAGTTCGTCAGCTGAGGCACGTTTCACCTGTCACATAATAGCCACGTCAGTATTAATACCCTGCGACATGTGTTGCGTGGTGGCAGCATAGACGAACATCGACCACCAGGCAACAGCAATGCAAGATGGACATGAGACATACCGCAGGTGGTGGGCCCGGGGGCGGACTATACGTGGTCACGCCTAACGTGAGTTCGCTACCCAACGAAGGAGTAGGAAGGAATGGTGACTGAGCGGGTCCATCTCGAGATGTTTGGGGTGGTAGTTGGGACATAGGCGCGGAAATGGGAATGTGTCCGGAAGGGCTGCCGGAGAATGCGACCTGCGAGACCGCACGCTGTGCCTCAACAACCAGGTCGCCTATACGACCATGCGCATCATAGTACGCACGTGGAAGGCCAGGTTGGGTGACGTCCTCGGGGATGGACTGTATTACAAGGAGAGGGTCAAGGTCAGAGTCGGTTTTAGTCTAAGATGAGACCTAACTTGCCTGAATGATCTGTCTGCCAATGTCACCTGCGAGCTAAAGACACGACTGTTAGGGAGGGCGCGAAAGAGGATGGTGCCTAAGATGCACGTACCACACCCTTTTCGCAACATTCAACGAGACCACCAAACTTGAAACCCATCCAGTCCTTTGTGCACTTGCGCTTATAGTCTCCAAGATCTGATTCCTCGCGGACGATTTCCCCATCCAGCGCCCGCATTTCCTCGCGCAGTCTGTTGAGGATCTCTGTCTGTGTGCTGAGGTTCTTGTGTTCGGGACTCATCTTGTGGAGCTTCCTCTCCGCAGCGTCGGCGGATGCGCCGACACGCCGACGACGACGACGGAGTTCGTCGAGGGCTTCTTCGCGGGTCCGTACGGACTTCATGCTGTCACGAATTGTGTGGTGGAGTGACGAGTATGTCGCGAGGGCCGCTGCAAAGTGCACTAGTATTGTCGACGAGGCCGTGAGGATGTCCTGTGAGCGTTATCAGCCTCCCGCCTCCGCTACGAGATAGGACGTACGGCGAGATCGTCTCCTTCCCCTTGACCCCATACCCGAAGTGCATCCCCCGCTTTGACGATGTCCACTCTCAACTTCTGCAGCCTGCATCCAGAACGTCAACCCACGACCACACGAGCAGCCGAACGGACGCACGAAGTCAGTACGGTCTTTTCGGCTGTGATGAGGTCTTGAAGCGGCCGGAGGTCTGAGTTGCCTGCGAGTGCAGGTATGGTGGTGTTGTGCGCGATCTTCGTCGCGGCCGACTTGAACATGGCGTTGGGTGTGGAGGAGGTCGTGGTCTAGTGGAGACGTCTGGCATGCTGCCGATCAATTCCGCTCGTGGCATAGCCGCGCCGGAACTTTTACCGAGAGAGTCGTTCGTTCGTCAATATATGGACTAACGCTTTTACGGACTGGCCTCTGGTTGCGTGTACTAGGGCAGCCTCGTGTTATGTCTGTTGGCGCTCTGGAAAATCCAGCACTGTCGCAAGTAATGATTAGATCCTCAACAATCATCCTGTTTGGCTTGGTACAATCATTATATCAACGCTCTGATACCTTCTAATCCTCCAGATAAACCCATAGGAGTCGCCTGGAACAAACTATTACATTCTATGCACCAGATCGGTTGCAGATCTGGCTTGCAATGCCCTGGAAATGTGTCTTTGGACCATTTAACGCAGTTTTTCTGTGTTCTACATCTTCCACGACAGATTCTTTAATATTCTAAAAGTTGTATAAGATAAAACACAGTATGCTCTAGACAGCTCGGGTATTTCTTAATAGAAATATGTAGAATTGCGTGTTGTGGAAATGATTGTGCATTTGGGGGGCCGTGTGCTCTTATCTATCTTAGGTTCGGACAGATGGTGGGAGAACGATTGATTGATCTTATCTCTCCTATCCTACCTATCGTCTAATATACGATAGTACTCTATTGCTTATGTGGACTGTATAGTTTTACTAAGCTTGGCTTGTCGCCGGCTTGATACCCAACAATCTATTTCAGCTCGTTCCCATTCTAATGCTCCTCTCGTCGCAGTCTCGTCGCCAAAGTACTCATCTCATTCTGAATGACGTTTACTCCCTTAGACTCATGTACCTATCGCCTGATCCTGTCACCACAAATACTTGACGTCAGATTCTCTCGCAATTAAGATTTTCACGGTACATTGACTCTACACTCAGTGGGTCATTGCACCTGAACCCCTTGAACCGTTATGGTCACCGTGGTATTACAAAGTGCGCAGACTTGATTGCCGGACAGAAGTACTGTGGGGGTGAACAGACCGGAACGTTGGGTGCCAGCTGCGTGAACCACGGAAAATTGGAGGAAATCATCCTGCCCAACCTTTAGTTCTGGCGAATCGACGGACGTGACTGGTGCCTTGACCCTGAGGAGAGAAATACGATTACGGCCTCGCTTGGGTTGCGTGGGGCACCGCAGTGACAAATTCAGGAATCAGATACATTTCCGTAAGGTGCGACAGCTCGGAGGTCGTCCCTGGCGAGAAATTGGGCGCTTCAATGGCAGTGGGGGTCGAAATGAAGGAAGAGCAGAATGAAGTTCTTAGAGGCTTGTCCCTCAAGGTACCTGACATTTCGTATCCAAAATCAACTCGTCCGAGTCGATGCGGCGCGGGAAGTGTAACCTTGAGTAGTGCGTACACTCACACGTAGTAGCAATGCGATGCTAACCAGATTCAAATTCCGATAGGTTTTTCCCAGGTCCTTTGTCTGGGTGTTCCTCCACAGCGACGTGTGTGGCACAAGCTGAGCGGGTCACCAGTCAAGCTAGCAATGTCGGCCAGGGACGGCTCAAGAAGTGTTTCAGATGTTTCGTACAACGGTCGCCATAGCCGATTACCACGACAAAGTTGTCAACTCCGTCGACCGCGGGAACAACGATTCGCTATGGATGTATATATTGTCGACTCTCCAGCGAACTGCGCCGCCGTTTTGTGAACGCCCAACATTCATCTAAGCTACTCCGGATCCAGACTGGCCAGTCAACCGTGACTCTGCCCACATGGCCACGACGGCGCCCGTCGTCTCCGCAGTGGACTATGTCCGAATGGCAGATGTGATTTCTATCACCCGGACATGCCAAAGTCGGTCTCTCACCTCGCAGTGTGATAGAAAAACTACTCACGAGTCGTGGTTTCCAGCGGCCGGTGCTATCATGGTTTTGTATGATCATGGTAAGTATGCGCTTGATGCATTCATGAGATTCTAATTATAATTGGTCGGTCACAGCTATCACATTTGATCTCGAGGTGAGGATTCCTGCCCAGTTGGGCGCAATCATTGAACTTCTGGTGCTCGTTCGCAGGTCGATCATGTCTGGGTAAGCAACTTGGGTTGATCCGAGTCACTGTGTCATTCCGAAAAATATTTGTCGTACAGGAGCACCCTTTGTCCTTCGGGAGTATCACTTATTTACTCGTATGTCTGGACCCGACACGACTTTTGTGTATCGGATGATGAATGACGTGCTAGATACGTTACATTGGCGATGCAATCTCAATGTGAGTGATTGAGCATGTTCTGCTTCGATAGGCAGCTTAATCGGCGTGTTTAGCTTGAATCTCATCGGTAGGGGATGGTCATATACCACTACAACGATGGCTGAATGCTAAACATTCCATAGCTTTCCTCGGAGAAGGGGTTGACATAGCGAACGTATGGTATTTTTTCGACATTCACCGGGATGACTCACCTGATAAAACGGCAGTTGTACGTTCCCCTCACACTCGTCCCATGTATATGTCTGCATCATTGACGCATTGAACTGAATATTTTACAACAGCTGTAAGTCAATGTTAGCCACGTGTTCCTTCCACTGACCTCACATGTGCTAAGGTCAAATATACCTCTATGTGCAAGGTTGGCTTGACATATTGGTGATATTTCTGATACAATGTGGGCCTGAATCTGCTGTTAATACACCATTCATTGCTGACCTGCTGTTGAGTAATGCTTCAACTCCGGTTATATGCGCTGTATCGAAATTCGAGGGTCATCCTCACCTTCATGGTATTGGGTTACATATGTGAAATCGCATCCGTCTCAATTATCATGGGCTTCATTACCGCATATACAGAAAGTATGTCCGTTATGCGCCTATCCAATTTTGCATTCACGCTCACCGTCATATGCCACGGTGCAGTCACCAACAGCGTTTTCATAGGATTATACATCTGCGCAGACCTGGCATCCCCCTCGTTTTACCACCCATACATCATTTGGCTGCCTGTGATAGTGTATGATGGATTACTTTGTTTGCTTGCATTGTGGTCTGGCTTCGATCACTGGAGATTGGGTCACTGTCCAGAACGAATCAGCCGGGCGTGCATTACGGACGGTCTCGTGGCTGGCAATACTGTCTACTTTTTAAGGTGCGCATCGTCACCATCTTTACCATACTGGTTGTTGTGACATTTTGTCAGCATAGTAGCGGGGTTCGTCCTAACGGTCATCCTCGAAGATATTTTTGGGGTGCGTATTCTGATTTCCTCAATGGTTGGACAACCAGCCCACGCCACACAATAGGACACTTGGGCGGAGATCTCCGAAGGTTTCCCAGCACCTCTGGAAGCGATTGTTGGGTGCCGATTGATACTCAGCCTCCGACTGTTGTCTGTACGGGACACGGAACAAGAACTTGGGTCTGACACACCATGGTCCACCCCCTTCGAGTACCCTTCAGTTGGCGTGAGTTGAACTTGTACCCTGATACATAGAATGGATTTCCTGTATAATATTCCTGGGTTCGCATTGTACAGCCAACTATCTCTGTCGCTGAGTCTTGACCTTTAGTACAAGCGTAGGACTTATAATCGATTCCGCTTTGATACGTCGGATCCGTTGTGCGGGGCTTTGCCTCTCACCATATGTCCTTTGACCGTTCTAGATCTCGCTTTCTCCTTCTCCCTGTTTTTTATGGTTCGACCCCTGAGATTTACCCTTGCTCTTGTCGCCACAGTATTGCGGCCCACCACAGGTCGCCCACTTACTTCCAAAGTTGGCTCTGCACGAATGAGCGAGTGGCAGCGCCTCTTCCTCCCTGCCACGTCGCTCCCCAACTGTGACCTGTATCATTGCCTTGTTTTTGCTCTTCTTTTCGCATCCCCATCTCCGTCTCGTGTCTGATTTCTTCTTTTGTGCGTTGCACGGCGGCTGCATCCTTCCATACCACCCATCAGGTCTCATCAGATTATGGAACATAATTGCTTATATTTTGATTATATTAGAATATTATCTACAATTGTAGAAACTAATGAACATCACGTGCTTATGTGTTACTTTGACGTGACACACCAATAAAACTTATATGATCATAATGTGCAATGAATGAAACAGTTTTGTGAAATTGAAAATCTTGAGAGAACGACAAGGGAAATTTTGAATTTGACAAAAAGTGAAGCCGAGATGTCATTACATTGTTATTAGATTTTCTATGACTCAGGAAGGAGCAGAAAGTGGTGAATAATTCAAGTTTAAGTCCAACAGAAATTCAGAGTAGCTGAAGACAAGCTGGAAAGTTGGCTTGCCATTGTGTACTGAGCACATACCAACAACAGTCCCATGGCTGGGTGAAAGTGATGCCATGAAGTACAGGTCAAAAATAATGCCTAACAGGAGGGTACAAGGGTACTCCTGTTGTGCAGGGCAGAGAAGAGAGAGGTGAGTCAAGGATGCTCACCAAGATAGAGATCAAATTTCTTGTGACCAAGTTTAGGTTAGGTGAGGTTGATGAGATCAACCCTTGTAGAGCTTCTTAGAAGCTTGATCTTGAGGGGAAATGAATCTTGTTATTAATTACATCATGGTGTCTATCACCTTTAAATACATCCAGGAACATGTATGTACTTGTATGTGATGTAGCTAGAACAAGGTCAATGATGTCAGAATGACATCATAGGATCAGTCATGCTGCTCCACTTATTTGAAATAGGTGGTGTTGGATCTGGATCAATCCAAC
>JBBPTO010000433.1:0-30667 GCA_038094155.1 Pulveroboletus cf. aberrans
GTCCCCACTGATAATGGGATGATGGACACTATCTTTAATTATGGACACTTTATGTCACGGCTAGGTTAGCTGTCAGTCAAAAGTCAAGGGAAATGCCCTGACTATAAAATTTGTACCCTCCAAAATTGTGAACACCTTTTTCGACTCATCAGATCCCATCTGAACCTCTGAGGGACGTTTTCCCTCATCGCTGTCCTCATTGTCCTCATCATCCTCCTCATGCTCGGTCCTCGTTCTTGACCAGGTACTTTCGATCCGGTGAACTCTCACTACCAGATACTTGCCGGATCCTTACCGGATACACTCTGGATCCCTCTCAAACTTGCAGGGAACACCTGATCCTGTCCCCTTCTCACCTTACAACCTTTAGGAATCCCTTAGGGACAAGTACCCCTCGTACCCTTCTTTACCTTTTTGTCTACCTCGGACTAGTCCGGTGGTTGGCATCTCCCCCATTTTATTAGTCTTTCAATGGTGGTAACTCCCCAATTAAGAGTCATTCAAGGTGATGAGGGGAAAGAAGGTATTAAGGCTCCCTTAGTAGGCCTGTATCACAGAGTGGGAACAACAATGTATTCCTGCAGTGACGGAGGACAAGGTAAGAAATGGTAAGACTAGACTGAGGAGCATAGGTGCGATGATGTGAGTTTATATACATAAAGGTATTCAGGGCAGGCATGGAATATGGAGGAACATGAAGGAAGGAATCACTGACGAAGTAAGTGGGTAGAATTGCATGGAATGCGATAGGAGTGGATGGTGAGTCATGGTATCATAGTCAGTGATGAAAAGAAATAAACGTCCAAATTGGGACTCATACCCATGCATATGTAAGTGATAAGTCGAAGAAAAGTGTAGTCCGAGATAAATCATAACACAATCTTAATATTTGACCTATATCTTTAGTAACATGAATAGTGTATTACCACTATGGTCTGCCTGTATTAACAGAGCACAAGACCTAGTGTTTGATTCACAGAATCTCAATACTCCTCCTCACTAGAATGTTATATACTTTGAGAATATGGAATCAATTTCAAGCCTTTATGTTTTCTTGAAACTTGACATTTCCCAGATTCTTGGCAAAGATATCTGTGAATTATTTTGTGGTTTCAACATAGTGTTAGAATTACGAGGGGCTAAACGAGTAAACTCAGTGCAGTTTGGGGGGAACGAGCTGCTATTGCTCATACCTAAATGAGTAAACTACAAATAAGGTAAGTGACTGGATGTAATGATGTATCGGGAGTATCTCACCTCAGTGCAGTTCAGGGAGAATGAGCTGAGGTGTCGTATTGTAGCATATGAGTATAAATGGCCTTCTGGCCAGGTACGAATGAAGGGTAGCCAGTGTGATGTGGTGAGATGGAGGAACAAGGAACTAGATATGAAGAAACAAGTAACAAAGGGTTGGACTAGGGATAACAATCGACTAACATTGCTACCAAATGGCTTGACCATGTCTGACACATAGAATAGTTCAACTTCTTCAAACTAAATGACTTTTTGGATGTAATGATCATTCTTTCTGACATGTTTTGTGCGACCTTCCTATACAGGGTTTGATGCTAAAAACATTGCACCTTGATTGTCCATGCATAGAGGGATTGGCTTGAGTTGAAAGCCTAGTTCTTTGAATAGGATTTGCATCCAGACTATTTGCTTTGCCACTTCTGTCATCCCAAAATATTCTGCTTCAGTGGATGAGAGTCTAACATGTTTTTGCCATCTTGAGAGCCATGAGATTATTCTGTTTGCAAGAAATATAGCATATCCAGTGGTGGATATTGATGTTTATCTCCACCCCAGTCTATATCAGAGTATGCTATAAGACCATTTTGAGGACTGTTTGCAGAGTATTTGATACACAGATTCTTTGTTGAAGAAACATAGTGAACTATCCAGATTGCCTTCTGCAAATGTTCTTCTGTTGGATTTGCAGAGAACTGTGACATCTTGATTACTGCAAATGCAATGTCTGGTCTTGTTCTGAACATTAGAAATAGAAGTGAGCCTATTAAAGATTGAAAGAGGCTTTGAACTTGGGATCAGGTTTTTCCTGTGTTGATGGCATAGGATTGTATCCAGAGAGTAAAGGTGTTGTAACTGTTTTACAGTTCTCCTGATCAAAGTGTTTTCAGCATAGGATATTTGATCAAGGACAAGAGTTCGCTTGATTTGATCTCTTGTTATTCTCATGGATAGGTATTTCTTTATGTCTCCAAGATCTTCACATTCCCATCTCTTCATGAAATGTTCTTTTTCTTTGAGGGCTAGTGTTTTATCACTACCCATGAAAAGTGCATCATCAACATATATCACAGTGATGATGAAGACCTTTCCTTTCTTCTTTATGTAAACTCTGGTATCAGCATGTAGCCTTTGATAGCCAAATTTGATAAAAGAAGCATGGAGTACTTTGTTCCATTGGAGTGCAGCTTGATTTAGTTCATATGTGGTTTTATTCAATGGACAGACTTTTGAGGTATTCCTGGGATCTATGAAGCCTTCTGGTTGTGTCATGTAGATCTCTTCATCAAGATCTCCATACAGAAATGCTGTTTTGATGTCTAGCACTGATATTTCCCAATCATGTAGTGCTGCTAAAGCTAGAAGGAACCTGACTGTTTCAAATTGAGTGACAGGTGAAAAAATGTCTTCATAGTTCACATTGAAGATTTGTGTGAAATCTTTTGCAACATATCTTGCTTTGACATGATTGCCTGGTCTGATAGCAAAAATCCATCTCCCTTTCACTGGTTGAGAGTCTCTAGGCAAATCTACAAGCTTCCAGACTTTTCTGTAGTGTAGAGATTTCATTTCATCTTCACATGCAGTCTACCATGCATTCAGTTGTTCTTGTGGTACACTGACAAAACCATTCCAATGTTGAACACATTTCAATTGTTGAGTCAATATCAAGAGAACTATTGATCCTAGACTATTCAACCCAGATACCATTAATTGAGGGCTTTCCAAACACACACACATATTATGTAATTATGGATATATCAGGAGATATGGTCAAATTAGTTACAGGTACTCATTGGGACAGTTTTGTTGCTGACTACCAAAAATGTGAAAATTGAACATTCCAGTGGGATATCACATAAGCACTGAATCATGCGATATAGAAGAAGTTCAACATGACTCAAATGAATATAACCATTACCTTTTTCTTCATATCCACCACCATAAAATCACTCTCTGTTGATGAAATCAATCAATTATTGCTTTCTTGAAAATGAGTCAATCAACTCATTAAATAACCGTTTCTACTGGCTTTAGCATATCTACCATGCAGAGAATATCTGAAAACCACTGTATTAACCTACCAAAGTCCTCTGGAGGTTGCCCATTTATCATTTCTTCTACTAATATGTAATATACCATTTATTTCATTGAAACTGGAAAGGGTGAAAAGGCTATCCAGGTAATCCAAACTCTTTGAGACACCAAGGGCCATCCTATCCCCTGCTAGATGATTCATTTTCACCTTAGGAAAGCTGAAATTGGGTAAGGACCCATTAGATCTGTGTGTACCAGTTGAAGTGTCTGTGTTGCTCTTTTTAAAGAGTTTGGAAAGGATCTATTGGACATTTTGCCCACAGCACATCCTTTACAAGAAGGATGAGACATGGGAATGGCACATTGAGATAGGCCAGTGAGATTTTTGACTCCATGTCTCAAAGCATTGTCACTTGTGTGTTCAAAGCACTGGTGCCATATTTCATATGGGGAGGTCTCTTGTAGTGTGGCTGCTTGGTGGTTCATTGGTGTGATCTGAGATGATCAAAACCAAGGTAACTTAGACTGTGTTGATAAAGCAGATGCCTGTATTCCTAGTCCACCACACTTGTCTCAGATTTTGAATTCTTTTCCTTCAATCTCATATCTGAAGCTGTGCAGAGTGAGAGTTGGAAGTGAAAGTAGATGCTCTTTTGCTTTTGAGGTATACCAGACTTTTTCTAGGTTAACTGGAGGTTTATCATTTTGTTGAATGATAACCTTACCAGGTCTGTTATGATCAGCCCCTTTTTCCTCTTATCGCTTATATACACACAGATGTTAGTCCCAACTTGGATGTTCTTTTCTTTTCACTGCTGACTACAATACCCTGACTCATCGTCTGACTTTCATTGCATTCCATGTGATTCCATTTGCTTCATCAGCGGTTCCTTTCTATCATATATAAACCTGTCCTTTTGTATTCATATCTCCAAGCTAGAGCTCTCTTTCGTGTACCTCAATACACTGGGTCTTTGCTCCATCCCCAGTCTGTCCTATAGTCCCTCATCGGGAACCCCTCTCTGCTCTTTGAGACTTCATAGCACTCCAGAGGCTACGCTGTTCTAAGGGTTAACTCTTGTTCACCTTGAGATGATTGATCTCAGAGGAAGCTTTCTCTTTGACATTCAATTATTGAGATAGGACAAGCAGAAAGTCTTGTTCTCCTAAAACCTTGGTACTTCATCCTTGTAGAATGCCCAGCTGCATTCTCCTTTGTCCTAGTATCTCTGGACTCTCTCTAAGGGCTATGCCTATCTCTACCCAGGGTAGTCATAACAAGGTCCATATCATATCAAAGGTGAATTGTCAGTGGTTTTGACATACCAAGTTCTATTGCCTATGTGGGCAAAGTCATCTATATTATGGTGAGAGATGATCAGAACATCTGCTGTCAACAAGCCAGTGATCTTGTGTTTGAAAGTCTGTAATTGTAGATATGTTTCACATTGGAGAAGATATGGCTAGGCCATTCATTCCTCTCTTCTTGTCTCTCACAGTTACCATAAGTTGATTGCTCTCCAAGGTTTACATTGTAATCTGTTGGATCCCCTATGTCTAGATCATAATGATTGTTCTTCAGGTAATATCCAGGGATATCCTGGTTTGGATGATAATAACCATAGCCAATAGAACCATAGGATTTATAATGATCTGCATACCAATAAGGTTGATCTTCCCATGTTACATTTTCTGTTTCATCTGTTAAGCCTCCTTGAAATAGAACCTGTTTTCTTTTTTCTTTTTTATCTTTTCTCCTGTTGCATAATCAAGGTACTTGTTCTCCTCCTTCTGTTTGATTAGAAGGGTCTCTGTCTTCTGGCAGGTTGTCTCTGTGATAAAGCAGGTTAGAATGAGAGAGTACACTTCAGGATAAGAAAGGACCTATTGATGAGGATATGCTTTTCTGGAAGCAAGATGATTGGATGAGTTGGGGAATGCCACTGGTTGAATAGGTGTTGGTGATGCAATGTAAGGAGAATTTCATGCTTGATATGGTGCACCAGCCATATTCATTCCAGTGTTTTTGTTCTGCTCACCATTGAGGGTGATGCTGAGAGGATCAGGACACTCTCTAATGTCAGCTTCTTCTTCAAACTCAGCTTCTTCTACCATTCCAACAAAGCCTTCTACCATCTTTGCACCAGATCCTTGTTCTTTGCCAGTTTTCTTCTTTCGGTTTTGATAACTGAAGCATCTCTGTTTCTTCTTCTCTTGATGTTGAGAGGCACCACATCTAAATTATTTCTTTTGGACTTGTGGCCCACTTTTACCTTGGGTGTGCTTGCTGGAGCTTTGTTTCATGGTTACTGAGTGCCACTTGTTTTGCTGTGGTGGCCCTCTTTTGAAAGAATCTGTTCTATTTGCAGTTGCATTCGATGCTTCTGCAACAATATTGGCATGTTCTTTTAAAGGACTCTGTGTACCTTGTGCTTTTCTGAGATTTATTTCTGCAAGGATAGCATTATGGACACGATCTTGGGTTAGATTCCAAATAGTGGTAGATTGTGTCAGATTTGATACAAGGTGATTGAGGTGTTTTGATAGTTGAAACAAGCAATGCATCACTCAAGCAGATTCAGCTTGATTGTCTTCTGTGAGCTCAAGTTTGTTGAAGAGAGTTCATATAAAATTCATGTCCCTTTTGAACTGTTTAACACTGTCTGTTCTGATCTTGACATTGTGTTAGAGCCATATGGGTGAACTCTGGAGATATTGATATGACCTTGGCTTCACATTATGTGGTGCACCACTATCCAAGTCTCAGTGTGCAGTCCTGTATTTGTGGAGGGTTCAGAGGTGCGAAGATGAGTCAGAGTGACTTGGAGGAGAGGAGGATTACCATTGGGTTACAACAGGAGTCTGGTGTCAAGCTGAGTATGGAGGACATCTAGTCTATTTCATATTGTGGTCACTACAGAGGGTTTGTACACTATATATACTATGGAGAAAATGGATGAGTAAGTATGTACATATCAGATTGGTAAGATGGAGTTCAGAGGAAACATAACCTGCACTGGATGTGCAGTTCACCAGAGCTGTGCTGCACAGGGTTGGAGAAAGGTACAGAACATGAGAACTAACTAAATATGGAACAAGAGTATCATGTAACCTATATACAGAGATCCAAGGAGATGAGGGTGTATAATTGATGAGTTATCATCAGAGGTATGAGCAGAGTTCATTCCAGAGGGATCAGAGTTGTCACATTTATGACACATTGTCAAGGTCAGTTTGAAGGCTGAACTGTGCTGGAATTCCTAATGCTTGACAGAGATTCTGAAGAGCAATCCAGGCATCATGCATCTTGGAGTTAGCAATGTCATTTGCATCTGCTCCAGTGCCACCAACAACATAGTGTATGTTGTAGGTTGGGAGTATTGCACTGATGTTGATGTCTATGGACATGCAAATGTTTCCATAGACTCTGTTATTGAGCAAACACCAATTTGCTCTACTTGCTGCAACAGTGCTGATCCAAGTGCATGTTTCATTGGCAAGTCCTCAAAGGTTGTAGGCCTTAAGAAAGTTTCTCATTCTTTCTCTCCATTCCAGGTGGTTATTTTGACCAGTTAGAATAGGAACACATCCCAAAAGTGTTTCATCAGTTCAAAGAGTTGTGCAATCAGTGGGAAGTGGAGCCATTTTAATTTCAGCTAAGAAGAAAAATGTCAGTAAAATGCTGATCAAAGATGTCATCAAACATGTAATGATTAAAAATAGCTTGAAAGTCTGGTCTTCTGTCATTAGATCTTCAGTCAGAATTAACCAATCTTTCTTGTTCCCTGAATTGATCTGCTATATCCATATGTGATTCAATTTCAGTTAGATCCAGTGTTTCAGATGCTTGGGTTGCATCATGTGGAGAGAGTAGATGCTCTTCAACTTCTGCAATGGATTGTTTCTCTGAGGTTAAACCTTGCCTTCTTCAAGTCTTTCTTCTTCTTTTTCACTTTGGTTCTAAATCTCTCCTCATTTCCCATTCCTTTGTTCTAAATTCTTTGTATCTTGTTCAATTAATAGGACTAGATGTTTTTATAACATGATACCATTTTGAAATTGGTCTTGATGATATTGCTTCAAAATTTGTATTGTATGTCTCCACAAAGAAATGCAGGTTTGGCAATACATTATTGGAAAGAATCCCAGATTGAATCAAGACATTTTGAACTGAAGATGTGACATAAGAAATACAGAAGACTTGAGGAAAGTAAATGGATAGTCAAGAAATTTTCTGAAGGGCTCATCAAAGTTGAAAGAATATGCATAAGGAGATAAGCATGAAGGGAGAGGCCAAAAGGAGAAACATCTGTGCAAAAAAGAGAATTGTCATTAAACCATCCTGAGATGCCCATGTTTTTCTTCTCCAATGAATGTAGCTCTTCTTTGCCATAATCTTCTATAATCTCTTCTAAGACATTTTTCCAGGGCTGCATCTGCAAAGCCTTGGTAGATCTGCTTGGCATTCTTTGTCAGTACCATAGATCAGATGTTGTTGAATGGCCTCAGTAGTCCAGTGCTGATGGCTCAAAGCAAAGTCTAATATTGCTTGCCTATGATGCTTAGAGAAAAGAGGACATATCTTCTTTACCACAGCCTTAATTCCTGCTTTCCTAAGGTGATGATTGATGGTCTTGGAGGAGATAGAATGGTTCTTGATTTTCTGAAGAGTTTGGGTCACCTGAACAACATTTTCAGCTTTTCCAGTTCCAATGAAATGAATAGCATGTTGCATATCAGTAGGAGAAATAATGCATGAATGACCTCCAGAGGACTTTGGTAGGTTTGGACAATGATTTTCAGCCATTCTCTGTATGGTAGACTTGCTAAAGCCAGTAGAAGCAGAGATTTGACAAGTGAATTGACCCATTTCCAAGAAAGCAATGATTTGGTTGATTTGGTCAATAGAGAGGGATTTAATGGTGGTGGATGTGAAGAAAGAAGTGGTATTTATGTTTGTTTGGGTCATGTTGAAGTTAATATAGATCACATGACCTAGTGCATCTGTAATATCCCACTAGAATATTCAATTTTTATATCTTTAGAAGTCAGCAACAAAACTGTCCCAATGAGTACCTGTGATTAATTTGATCATATCTCCTGATACATCCGAAATTACCTAATTAATGTAGATACATTTGGATAGCCCGTGATTAGGGCTTTCTAATGGTACCTGGGGTTAATAGTCTAGAATCAACAGATCATCAGATATTCACTCAACAATCAAAATATGTCCAGCAACAGGATGGTTTTGTTGCTCAGTATATATCTTACTCATCTTGTCATGTATTTTCCAAGCTAGACCTCCCCTCCACATATCTCAATACACTCAGGTCTTCGCTCCCCTTCTAGCCTCTGAACTCTCTGAGACTTCATAGAACTCTTGAGGCAGGCTATGCTGTTCAGTGAATTTATGCTGAGCCCTCAGATCTCTCTTCAATGTTAGATTGTTGAAACAGAGGAAGGAGCATCATTGTTCACCTCAAACCCTTGAACTTCATCCTTATGAAATAGTTAGCCCCATCTTCCTCAAACCCTTGACTCTAGACCTGCCTTAGAGGCTGTGCTCATTCTTTACCCAAGACTAGTGTAACAATAAGTAGTTTGGAATGAACCACCTATAGAAGTTGTCAAATCTGAGAAATGATGTACATCCTTGACCTTTGTTGGAGTAGGCCAGAAGGCAATGTAAAATAGCTAAAGACCTCAGAATGAAGACCTCAGCAAATGTGTAGAGTGTGAGTATAGATCTTAACCCAAGGGGATTGCAAAGAGAGTAAAAGAAAAAGAAGAGGACTGTAGGAAAGGCTCACTTAATGTACACAGGACACTGGAAAACAAGAGTCTGGCTTTTTCCTGTTTGGTGGGGCTAGAAAATCAACTAAACTTGCAGGACTTGACTGGGACTTGAAGTGAAAGGAAGGGAAAAGACTCAGAAACAGGACTTAAAGGCTTAGGAATGATGGTGGTGGATTGCACACAGTCTAGGAACTATGCAAGTCCTGGGAACAAAAGTGTAACAGACATGAAAACAAAGAAAACCTGACTAAATGTGGAGTATGGAAACATGATCTGAGGCATGTAAGCAACAGGTCCAGTGTGCAGGAACTTGGGGCCCAAACATTGGGTTGAAAACTGACCTTCAAACTTCAACTGGCTTGACTTGGGCTGGAATGAATGGTAGCAGAATGGTCTTGGTTTTGGTAGGAGCGCAAGATAGGGGACAGAGAATCATGGGAGAACTCAGGATATCACTATAGGGAAATTCAGTTTCCTACATCCACATGGGAGTTAGATCTTATGTCCTCATTAGCATTGCATGGCCAGAATGGATAATAGATGAGGCTCAGGAAATGGTGGATAATGTGGAATGAGCCATATGGGCTAGAATATAAGGTGTGCATTAGCAGGCTCAGGGTCTGGGTCTGGGCTGTGGTTGTTCACCCTCTCTGACACAAAACATATCAACTTGAGTTTTGGCACAAAAGTTGGAATGGTCTCAAAGGCTCAAATGCAAAAGGAAGGAGGTGGTAGGCAGGTTTGTCAGAGTCCTGTGGGGGCAGATAGCAGTGAATCTAAGTGATCCTGGAATGATGGAAGTGGTGGTTTCTGGTCTCCAAGCATCTTCTATCTTGATTAGGGTGAAACTGATTGCATTCATGCTGTCCATGTCTTTGGTCTAAGAAACCAATTGAAGTCTAAGGTCTAAACCCAAGGAAAGGAAAGGTAAGTGTATGCTAATTCAATAGGAAATGAAGAAGATTGAAAATGGCTTCCTGCAGGGGACTTAGCTTCAAACTTGACTTAGAAAAAACTGAAAAGGAATGGAAACTGTGAATTCTTGAGATTCAGCCTCTGGGTGACTCTCAACTACTCTTTCTATGTCTTTCTCCTCTTCTTATCCTCAATCCTGTAACAAAATAAAAGGCATGGTATCTCAGCATGCAAATGAAAGTGAAAGTGTGTGTATCTAATATAAAGGTACTCTGTGTCTGATGTGCAAAATGCAGATTCAAAGCGTGGGAAAAGCGAATCCAGTGGCAACCTGGGGCATGGGAAAGCGATTTGAAGGGTCAGATCTGAGGACTATTCTACTTGGCTTTGGTTTTTCTGTTGAAATGGAGGGACTGCTATCATAGTTTGACTGTCTTTTATAAGTGACAGTGTGTAAGTATGTCTCTGGATGAAAAGCAGGGTGAAACAGAATGAGATCACCAGTTGAAACCCAGGGTAAAACAGAGAGAAGGAAAACCTATTATAAGGAGTGGTATTGTTTGTATGGTGTCAGAATTAGTTAAGTGTTAGTGTAATCAGGAATAATCAACTTCTATTCCTACTCATGGTACCCAGGCTCCTTCAGCAGGTCTACAGTTTCAGACACTTGAGGGTTCTGGTTGCAGGAGATCTTTTTTGTCCAGTCTTTCATCCTCTATTCCTTCTATTGCATCCTAAATAATAGGCAACCAACATATTGACCTTTGCTGAGCAGAAACAGAAGGGTCCGGAGCGTGGGAAAAGGAGTTGAATGTCAGGTTGACCAGGTCCAGATTGCAGGGAAAACAATTTTTGACATAGAAATGGATGGCTGAATGATAGAAATGAGAGTGGAATGGTGGCATAGACATAGAGAAAACTCAGAAATACTTAGGAGTAAAACTTTGACTATGAAAAGGAAAAATGTCAGGATGTAAAACCAGGTCCAATGCATGAGAAACCAGGTCTGGATTGTGGGAACACTGATCTGAAGTGCCAGGAGAAGTACTTGGATGGTAAAATGTGAAAATAGCCACTTGCAAGGCTTCTGACGCATCTTAAAAGTGGCATCCTGGGGAAAACAAATTAAACCAACTGTCCTCAGAAGGATCTATAGTAGGGGAACTCAGGTTGAAGTTGGGTAGGTCCAGGTCTGGAATATGGAAACTATGGTGTGAAGGAAAGGAAAGAGGGACTGAGTACTAAAAACTATGATCACTGCTGGAACAGGTACTGTGGTAGCTCAACAATGAAATATAAAACTGATTGGCAAGAAGGAAGGAATGTCTCAGGTGTAGGAAACCAGATCCGGAGTGTGGGAAACCGGATCTCAAACATGGGAACACTTATCTCACAGATGAAAAGAAGGAAAATACTTTCAATGAGGCTCTCAAATGTAGGATGGCACAAAAGGAAGGTATCAAATGTAATAAGGAACAGGATGAAAGCAGGATAATGGGTCTGAGCCACAGGAAACCGGGTCCAGGGCACAGGAAACTGGGCCTGGAGTGCAGAAACCAGCACTTTTGCAAGAAATGATTCAATTTCTAGGGAAACTGGTAGGTCAGCAATGGAAGCATGAATCAAGAGTACTTCAAACATGTCCCATGGATCCAGGTCCACAAATTCTATCATTATCTCTATCTCAGGTCTAGAATGTAAAACCAGGTCTGGATTCACAAATGGTGTGGAATCTGACAGGACTGCAGTCAGAACTGACAGGATAGGACTTGGAGTGACTAGGACTGGAGCTAGATTGGCTGGGATTGGTGTGGGAGATCTCAGGTTCAGCAGGACTGGTTCAGAGTTGGACAGGGTTGGCTTGAAATCAGAGAGGACTTCATGGAATGTTACAGGGTTGGCCCATTCTTTGGTGCAATGAGGCTTAGAATTTGAAAGAAAGAAGTGGACAGAATCAGCAATATCAGACATTGGGTAGGACTCATCAGGATGAATGTTTAAATGGATAATGGCAAGCCAGTGAAGAAACCAGTCTTAGAGACTCTGTGGAAAGCCACTTAGGTACATCATGTCATGATTATACTCAGCCAGGTGCTTGTGGGAAAGGAGCTGCACTATAATCCAGATATGACTGCAGTGATGCTCTCCAAATTTTTCTGGGCTTGCTATAGGTTTCATTCAGGTTTTCTGTGCTAAGGCATAGAGATCAGTACATTGATAGTGTTGACTACCATCCTTGATAGTAATCGATCATGGCCACTTGAAAGGCCTCCCAATCATTTTCGGCTGCTTTGGATACAGTCTTCCATAAATTGACTTCCTTAATGTCAGCATATCAGATAGTGGCTTTGATTTGCTCACTTCCCAAGAGATTGAAGATTGACATAGGTTTCAAGACACTAGATGTCATTCAGAAATCATGGAAGTTCAGTGATTACCTTGATACTAACATAAGGGACATCAGTGAATTCTTGAAATGGCAGGAATGCCATAGATTATGCCAGGACTATCCTTAGATTGATGAGAGAATCAGTAGTTGCTGGTTAATGAATGCTGTGGGTAATGTCAGGTTACCATGGTTGAGTAAAGTCTGGATCCAGATCTGGGATTGTGGCTGTGCAAGCATTGTTATTCTGGGGCTAATTGTGTACTTGCTAATCTTAGGTCTGTCAGATTAAGACAGCAGTTACTAGAAATGGAAAGTAATACTTTGAAATTGACTCAGATTGGTATGTGGCACTGTTGGAATGTCTTTGGGTAAGTTTGGTAGAGCTAGAAAACCAGCTATACTTGCAGGTCTCAAAGGAGACTTGAAGGGAAATCAAGAAAAAGGACTCTGATACCAGACTTAAAGGCTTAGGAATGGTAGTGTTTACCTGCACACAGTCTAGAAACTAAGTTCTAGAAATAAAAGTGTAATTCAGGCATGCTCAAATGATGTACAGTAAAGGAAACATGAAAATAAACAAAATCCGACCAAACCCAGAGCACAGAAACATGATTTGAGGCATGGGAGCAATGGGTTTTGTGAGTGAAAACTCTGGTCTAGAACATTGGATTGAAAACTGACCTTCAAACTTCAACTGGCTTGACTTGAGTTGGAATGACTGGCAGCAGAATGGTCTCAGGTTTGATAGAAGCACAAGATAGGGTCAGAGAATCATGGAAGAACTCAGGATATCACTGTAGGAAACTTTGGTTTTCCACAGTGATCCCATCAAGCTTGACAGGATCCATGGCAATATGTTTGAGTTTAACAACCGTTTCAAGGTACTCTATCTCAGTGACAGTGTTATGATATATCCTTTTTCTCCTCATTTTTCTCTATTTTTATGATATTTTCTCTGGCTTTCTCACACTCAAATTGGGATTCCAAGACCTTCAGTCACATGTCACATGCTCAGTCACATGCTCATTCCAGAAGATTCTGAGACCTTCCACAATGTCTGACTTATCATGTTCTGTGACATTTCATGACCTTCCAGAGGGTTCTTCTTTTATAACAAATTCAGGGGCTTACATTGATGAATAAGCAGCTTCTATTGGCTGGCCTTGAAGTGGCTGACTGAGCATACTTCAAATACAGTGCTTCTATTGGCCAGCCCTTGAGCAAGCTGACAGATCAGAAGTTCTTGAACATTTCATGACATTCTATGATCTTCCATGGTTACTATACATGGGTGACAGGACACAAACATGACCATACATTACTTGTACCATATAAACAACCTAATAGACAGCCCAAGAACTCCAGATAAGTTCTTGTGGCATTCCCAGTCACATCCCTTTGTTCACTTTCCTAGATCTCTACTAGTCCCCTTGCTAGTGTGCACTGTACAGTGCCCCATCTAGCTTGCCCAGTTATTGGTGTTCTCTCTCTCTTGTGTTCAGTGTGAGCCAGTGACCCCTGTATAGGTGGCTGGTCAGCTTTAGGCCACAAACATGCATTTCTTGAGTTTCAAGTAAAGGACAAGCTTCTTCATCCCCTGTGGAACATGCCTCATTCTTTATTTATGAAGTTCTGGATCAGAGAAGAAGATGAGAAGGTTGTCCATGTAAATAACAAGCCATTTGTTGGCAATCATGTCTCTAAATGAATCATTGATGAATTACTGAAATGTGGCAGGGAAGTTCATAAGCCCAAAGAACATAAAAAGAGGTTCAAACAGGCATTTGTGCATAATTAAGGCTGCCTTCTATTGGTCACCATCCTTGATTCTGACATTGTTGTATCCCCAAGAAACACTGGACTTCATAAAGACTTTGGTGTCTTTAAGCTTATTAACAAGGTTGAAGATCAGTAGGTGGGGGTATGTATTCCAAGCTGTATGTTTATTCAGATAGCAGCAATCTTGGCAGGGGCAGAGTTTTTATCCTTCTTTTTGATAAAAATGAAGGGGAAAACTTGAGGGGGGGTTTGAGGGGTGGATTGTTTCACAATTGAGATTTTTTTGAATAAAATTCTTGGTGGCTTTCTTTTCTTCTGGGGAAAATGAATAGACCTTTCCAACTTTGGGAACAAAGGAGTCATTGAGGTGAATCTCATGGTTGAAAGCTTCTTTTATAAAGACTTCTTCAAACTCAGCATATTCAGGGGAAAGTGTGGTCTTTGGTTTGATTTTCTTGGCTGCAGTAACAAGTTCAGTGGCAGTGATGACTTTGTTCACAAACTTTGTGTGAACCTTGATTCCAAGGGGAATGAAGTGGAACCCAAAGTGGGCTATCCAGTGAAGGTCAGTGAAATTTCTTGCCACAGAGAAGAGCTCAGATTCCTTGTCCTTCTGAAGATAGTCAAAGAGTCTTTTGTTGTAGACTCAGTAAACCATGGTTTCTTTGAGCACAGGGGTGGAGTAGTGGGAGTTGTGTCACTTAAGATCCATGACACAGAACTGGCACAAGTCTTTCAACTCATTGAGGGTTATGGATATGGTGCAGGTCTGTTGATGAGGGGATTGACTGCCTTAATCCAGGGCAATCCAAGCATAATGTTCTATCATCCACAAATCATGACTCAGAAGTTGGTAATCCCTTTGATGTTGACAAAGAGTGTAGTGAAGAAGGACACCTTGCCTTTCTTATTAGTGAACATGTCAAGATTGCAGACTTGGAATGGTTTCTCAAGTCAGGAGGTTGGAAGCCTGTTCTTCCAAATGAAGCCCCAGTAAATGCAGTTAATTTCTGTGCCACTATTGATCAAGGCACAAGTTTCAACATTTTTCAGTGTGTGTAAAGGTAGATGAGTTTGATGAATACCTACATGGATTTCATTGCACAATATACAAGTATAGGACCACATATGGGATAGGAGGTGGCGAATGTTAATACAGGCCCCCATTCCAAAAATCCTTTAAACAAAATGTGGCTGTTCTTCTAACAACTTCTTTATTGTTGTTCTCACATTCTTTCAATGTGAGAAGATTCTTGTGGTTTTCCTTTTTTTGTCATCTTGATGGCAGATTTTGAGGTTTCATAGGTAGGGCATTTAACAGATGTGTTTCTGAGCTTCCTAAAATGGAAGCAGAGTTTTTTCTTTCTGCAGCATTTCCTTTTATCTACAGTAAGTTTTGGAGGTCAGGTAAACATGGTGTTGACAACTGTGGTGTCAGAGTCACAGGAGGATTTCAATGATGAGAGGGTGATATATGCATAGGAAGGATTTGTCCTTCCCTTGCATGCTTTAGTGATAATGGTTACTCTCTCCCACTGTTTCTGAATGAAGATGATGCATTTGTACCATCCTTCAATGGTTTCAGGAATATCCTCCATAAAGTGGATTTGGATGCTATGGGGGGTGCAATGGCCAACTGGTAGAATGAGATGAGGATGAAGTCAGTGGCTGAGATCCTTCAGGCATAAACTTGGAACTCAGCAGTAAGATCTATGATGGAGAGGGCCCACCATCCTTTCTTTTTGTTATTCATGTGGAGGATAGTCAGGTGAGGGCATCTGCCACTTTTTCTTCCTTAAAAAATAATTTCTTAAACTTGTCAAGGAAATTGGTCCACCTGCTAAAGCTTTTGGTGGTAACAGCCTTTCTCCTGAAGGCCTTGGCTCAGACTTAAGCAGGCCTGAATGTCATATATAAGAGGGCAAAGGCAATCTTGCAGTTGTCATTTTTATAGGTTTTAGCATTTACATGAAAGTGATGATATCCAGCCATTTTTCAGCATTGGCAGTATTGCTATCAAAGGGGATCAGAAGCTTGAGCTTGAGCTCAATATGTGTTGATGAGGACATTGTTTCAGAGGGTGTTTGTGGATTTGGTTGGTTCAATAAAGAAAAGAAAATTCTGCCAGACTGCAGCACAAGTATTAGCAACAGGAGGGTCAGCACCTTGAGAATAAATGCAGAGCAGGAGAGTTAATGGGAAGGTCAAGAGTGACTTCCATATCTTCCTCAGTGGGTGAATATAGGTTATCATCTTCAGATGATATCTGGTCATGTGGGGGTGACTTGGAGTTGTAGGGGTCATTGGGGCATAAGTGCCAACAAGTGTCAATGGGGGATCTGGAAGGGATGGTGGCTTATAAGGTGATATCTGAGCTAGACCTTTTGTTCTGCTTGTATCAGGTGGAGGTCAAGCATAGCCCCTAAAACAACCTAGGGTCAAGAGTTCAAGGTAAATGGGGCAAGCTGTTCTACTTGCTCTATTCCAACAATCTAAAGAAATTTACTATCAAACAGCATTGCTTCAAGAACTCAACAGAATATCAGAGAATTCAGAGGGAGGAGTGGTGAAGCAAAGATCCTAGTGTACTAAGATACACAAAGGTAAGATCCGGCTTGGAAATATATGAAGGAATGAGATAAACATGGAGTAAGTTTAAGGTAGGTAAGGAAGAAGTCACTAACAGAGCAAGTGAAATTGTATGGAATATGACAGAACAACAAGTTGTGATATGTATATTTGTCAGTGATGAAAAGAAAAGAATATTCAAGTAGGGACTTTGTCATATTTTAGAATTCAACCAAGTCAGCTCCAATCTCCAGAACCCAACTCTACCCATTCCTCTGGTGATATCTCATTAATTATGCAACTCCATTCCTCTGGACCTTTGTAGATATCTTTACATTACTCCTTTGTTCTCTATTTAGTTTAGTCTTGCATTTCTAATCTCTCCATTACTGTGTAGCACAGCTCTGGCATATATTTATTCAACCTCTACTACTTTAGTGATCTGAACTTCATTACTAATCCACAGTACCCTCCATACATATAAAGCCTGTATCTGTACATAAATACATTAGACTGAATATCAATTTAGACAGTCCTCTGTTCTTCCTCTGAAACCTCTCTGATGTGTCACTGATCAAAAAGGTCATAACAGCTGATGGAACAACACATAAGTCCTGTTTCAAGCCTCCATCCCTCCAGATCTTCCACCATCTCTGATGTAACTCCTTCTCTTGACCTCTGATCTCTGACCAAAGTGGAAGCAGAGCATGACCAGGTCTTAACCCATGCAATGATAAGAGGTGCATGACTAGCAGAGAAAAAGGGACCAATTATAACAGGTGCCATCTTAGCACTGAAGTTAGATTCATGAAATTTTAGTAGTGTGAGTTGTTCTTGTAAATGTGAAGAAAGGATGGCAGATAGTTATTGATGTTGCTGTTCTTTGCATGAATATGATGTTATTCTCTGCTGGACTCACCAGCCAAAGGTTGTATAAGCAATAGAAGATATGCAGCTAGTTGATTAGACAGTAAAATTGAGTGCCCACCTACTATTTGTGGCATGGAAGAAATTTTGTGCTGATCATGAGAGTCTGACCAGAAAGTGATAGTAATGTAGATAATGATAATTATGATTCAGAGGAAAGTAACAAGAAGATACAAGGGTACTCCTGTTGTACAGGGCAGAGCAGGGAGAGGTGAGCTGATGATACTCATTGAGACAGAGGTTAAAGTTCTTGTAACCAAATTTGAATAATCAAGATTTGATAAGATCAACCCTTGTTAGCTTTTTAAAAGCTTGATTTCAGGAGAGGAAATAAATTTTGTTATTAATACATCAGTGTCTATTGCCTTTAAATACATTCAGGAATGCATATGTATCTGTGTGTGATGTAATCAGAATCAGGTTGATGATATGAGTATGACATCAGTCTGTCATGCTGCTCCACATATTTGAAATAAGGGAGATTAGATCCAGATTGATCCAACACAGAAGTTGTGTAGCATAGAAAGATCCAGACTTATAATATCATAGCTGAGTCATATAAACTTCATCTAGAGTTGTCATGTAATCAATCCTTTTGAGAAGTGATTACACTTTCATTAATGTATCATCAGGCATACCTTATTGTTAAGTGACACTTAATGCTCAACCTGTTTCTTTAGTAACATGAATAGTGTACTACGTAACACTATGGTCTGCCTGTATTAACAGAGCAGAAGATCTAGTGTTCAATTCATAGAATATCAACAAAAGAGAATGCCAAGTTTCACAGAATTATCAAGGAAGAAAATGAAGTAAATATTCAGTACAGTTGTGATCAAGAAGGCGAAAATAATCAATAATAAATCCAACAGGGAAAACATTGGGACCTGGATCACTGTAAGGCATATGTTCAAATACAAGGGAGAAGGATATGGGGCAATGGAAAACCATGACATGAAACATCCATACCTGCTGCCAATCAAACTGATAACTTTGTTATCCAAAAGTCCATCATAAAAGAAAGAAACTATCCCGCCTCAAAGCTATCAGATTCCTTGTGTATCTCATGCTTAGTATGTAACTGTTACAGTCACTTTCATACACTTCTGACACTTCCAATCACATTTAGAATGCTTGATGCATTAGAAGAACCAGAAGCAATATTTTTGGACTCAGAAACTCGGAAGCTCAGAATCCTGGAAGCATTCCAGAAGCACAGGAAAATAAGACAACTCTTCCTCACTCTTCTCTGATCCTCCAGGGTCATGTCTGGTGCAGAGCAGGATTTCTCATATAGAATTGATGGTGAGTCCTCAGATCTAATTCTAATCATTGCTCAGTAGACTGGTTAAATACAATATATTGACCTTAATGCATACTCTTTAATGTTTCCTGCACCTTCTTTGACATTCCTATTCCCTTCATTATGCAGTCTCTTATTTTATTGTTTTACCTTGACAGTTACATATAACAATTTATTCCATTGAGAGTAAGCCAAAGATAATCAGAGTTAGCATAATTGTGCCCCACCCATTTATTAACATAATCTTCATTCTGCAATTCACTCAATCATTTTAACCACTCCTAGGCACTGGCTGAAGTGATTCCATTCATTGTTACATCTCCTATGATATATCACACTAACTTATAGTGGGTATTCCAACCCTTAATCAGTTTTGATAAGAAAGAGTTGAAGAACTTGAAAACAAATTCACCAATAAAGGATTCTACATGGGCATGTTCCATTCTTGCAAGCTCAGGGGGACAGCCCACAGAGAAGAGTATGACAATATTTCTATGTACTTCTGGCATGAATGATTCAAAACAATTGGTCTCCTCAAGCTTTGAAACTTATTATCAGATAGTCTGAGCATCCTTACTTTGGAACATCCTTGATATTTTGAATTGTCCTGGTATGAAAGCATATTGTCTGCTTGGACTTCAATAATCCATTGTAGAATGCTATTCTGCAAGTCACCAACTTTTTTGGAGCAATTTCCAGTTTATAACACTTTATATTTATATTTCCATGCCAACAAGTATCGAGCAAGAAATACCCGTTTACATTGGATTGTTATAGAACATCTTTTTTTTTCCTGATGAAGGGGTTAGATCTGGGGAAGGAGTTGGATCTGGGGTCAGGTGTGCCATTGGAACCTGACTTAGAGGAACGGCCCTGCCAGCATGAAAGGGTACACAGCGTGTCATGCCATTGTAGTCCACTGGCATACCATCCACCTGAAGGGAAATCAATGTCACCAATTTCAATTGCACTGTCATCACTCACTGCCTGGCAGCATTGGAGGTGGGAACGTTCTGTGGTCTGGCAAAACTTGGCCTTCGGCTTGCGGCCCACCACGGAGGCAAGACGGCAGCCCCGAACAAGCTGCGTGAACTGTCGTTGGATGGAATATAACTAGTTATGAAGGACTGGAGAATCTCACTCTAAGTTGTGATATATCGAGGGGGTTCCACCATACAGCAGGAGAGGGACAACACATGGGGTGCGAGTCTTGGAATCTCTGGCAATATTTCAAATATGTACCCTCCGAATGCACAGAGGAGGCTGGATCGCTGGAAGACTCCTGGTGAAAGGGTGCACAGAGTCTCCCTCTAACCTGCTCGTCCGGGGACATCAATGTCACTCCATTTCATTTGCGTGTTCACGGTTATTACTTACTGTGATTAATTCGCTGCAGCATTGAGAGTGGGGACGCCTAGTGGTCTTGCAAGGCTCCTGGGGTTGTAATTCTTTGCAGTCGTTGACAAACTGCATGCACCGTCGTTGACTGGAGGATCCCAAGTTATGAAACACACGCACTATGGCCAACAGATCGAACCCCGAGGACGTTTCTGACGGAGAGCTGATCCTACAACACATGCGCACTCCGAGTCCGTATGTCGGGCAGCCCTGTGAACGATCTTCAAGTTGGTTGGCGGGAACAACCGCAACAATGGCAACGATGGTGAGGAGAAGAGAAAAACGGGGGCACATCATGATGTTATGTGTCTTGTAGTAAATCTGTGAGTCGAGGGGAAAACGAAATCCTAATACAAACAAGCAGTGTCACTTGCCCTGTATAAAACCCAATGCGTATTGCTGCCGCCTGACCCCTTATTCTGTAACGTGGGTGCATGCACACAAATAACACTGGTGTGCCATTGAAGGCCGGAAGAAGACTTGAACTCGGCAGAATTTCTCCAGTTGGGGATGAGCGCTTGGGTTATGGACATTCGGGCAGTCAGTCCACGACATGTCACAGGAAGTAGGGCTCCGCGAAAAACTCAGATGTTTTTAACTACCCCTATTTTTGACATGTTAAAAACTAGTTTTAAACATGTCAATAACTCCGTGCCCAAAAATGAGTGTCAAAAACTGTCAAAAACTCATGTCAAATAGGTAAATATCATATGGTGTGATGGCGCGATTTTCAACATATTCCAAGTCTCGTCAATCATGCCTCCCCGAAATATTCCTGCTGGCATCACAGAGACCCTGAACCGTCTACGTGCTGCACTATCCAACCTTCCGGATTCAATTCCATTGCCTCCTGAAAATGGGCCAGTCCAATATAATTTTCAATTTTACGCACCTGATCCTGAAAAGGTCGAGCTGTATGGCACAACTGAAGCAGCTCTGAACAATGCTCTAGAAGTCACATTTGCTCTGCATGGAAGAAAAGGGGACGATGCACCATGCAAATTTGAGTTTACTCAACGTGGCCCTGGACTTGTAGCGGTTGTTGACAGCCTTGCAAATGAATTTCACACTGCTCCAAAGTCAGCAATTCTCCGAAAGTGGATGGATGACCTGTTAGAGGCTGCAGAATATCACTATAAGGTTGCAAACATAGTTGTGAGCACATGTAGATCCCATCGCGTCATTATTTGATCTAATCGAGATTGAATCCAGATAGCTGGAACAGCAAACTCAGACATACCTGATTCGGATGTTGTAGATGCCTCTGAGTCGGGGTCAGCTCCCAGCTCCATGGAGAATCATGGTGATCTCCAGATCAATCCTTCTGAGTACATTGACGATTCCGAGCCATCCGCAAAAGGTCCTGGAGGCCGACCTGGTGATATCCGACTGCTACTTCTCGCCATCCGCTGCCATCAATGTGATGATCCAAACAAAGCAAATGTTTTTCATTGTGCTGGGACGTCGCATGGGTGTACCACTGCATGGAAGGGTCAAAGTTGAATCAAAAGAAGGATAATGAATCATGCAGCAACATGTCGTCACATTCCACGGGAGGTTCGTGAGCAACTAGTCAGATGCATCAGGGAGGTCTACTAGGCCATCCCGAGGTAGTGCAAAACGCCCTGCCGATGCAAATCAACCATCGGTTGTCCACTTGGCAAAAAAGGCTCGTCAAGATGAGCTCTCTAAGCAGTTGGATGCCGATATCGTGCGTCTTTTCTGTGTTGGTGGCATTCCACCATCAAAGGCGGACCTTCCAGAGTGGAGAACATTATGGATGCATGCTGTCCCCACATATTCGCCAGCCTCATCTTCGAAATTGGAGGAGTACCAGATAGCTGCAGAAGCTGCACTTGCACGCTCCCGACAGCTCAACCATTTGCGAACCTGTATCAATCTCAGCATTACCTTTGATGGTCAAACAACCCGCCATCTCGAGTCCATTTATACTATTCACATCATCACCCCTGAACGCCTTGTCTTTCTCTTTGATGGGAATGAGGCATCAGCTGAATCTCACACAGCAGATCACTTGTTTGAGATGCTCAATGAGGTATGTTGCATTCATGAAACTTATATTTAGTATATCTCACTTGTGTGACCTTACAGATAATATGCCAAGTTGGACCAAAGCACTTTTCTGGAATATATTCAGATGATACAGGAAATACACGAGTCACTCATAGAAAAGTTCAAGAGAAGTATCCATGGATTCTGAATATTCCTGATCCATGCCACCATATGAATTTGCTTGTAAAGGACATTTGCCTCATTCCATATTTTCATGATGTGAGTAGCAGGGCACCTCAGATGTGTCCTGATCATTTTGTTGTGACACTCATGCAACATATATTAAGGTCATTGTAACAATCCATTGTGTCATCAAATATTTTCGCAAGTCAACTTTTGCTAGTGAACAACTGAAAATTATTCACAAGAGGCAGTATATTTCAAAAGGGCTTGTGGCAATTGGTAACACCCATTTCGGTACAATATATTTGTCTGGAATGTCTGTGCAACATTGTCTCCCAGCAATTTGTGAGCTCTGTGGAGACAAAATTGTAACCATACCAGTAATGTATTTTATGCTAATCAAGAATCCACTTGACTGACCTTGCTCTCGAAGGATGTTAACAACTCCTTTCTTCCTGATACAGCTGAGACCCTTACCTTCCAGCTCAATCTGCAACAACTTATTGCAGTGACTGAACCACCAGCAAAGGCAACAAAATGTCTTGAGTCTACATTTTCGGATGCAGCCGATATCTACACTTCTTGGTTAGCAGTTCAGGCTGCATTTGCAGAGCTCTATGACAAAAATCTTGTCAAACTTCCAACACATGTCATGGAGAGGGTTCGACGGCTTTGCAACTATCGGTTCAATCAAATGATCCATGAAGGTCCCTCAGATATTTTTATTGCTGCATTTTTCCTAGTTCCTAGTGGGTATCACGAAATTGTTGCTGGCCCAGGTTAGTGACTGATGATGTCGATGCTCTGCTTAGGTAATCGTGACTCTGGTATACTCAAGCATGCTAATCCGCTTGCAGTCCCGAGCATCCGAATTCAACCCTCCGGTGCAGACAAACAACCATCAGCCTTGCTTGATTATGCTAGTACAAACACCACATTGACAAGAATTGGTAATTTCCTCATGTCTCAGCTTCGTGTGGAATACCTGGAGAAAGGCGAGAAAATACGTGATCTTGATGTACATGTTGCAGTGACCTGATTGAAGGAGCAATTCGTGGCCTATGCAAAAGGGGTATGGCCATTCAACAGGATGTTCATGGCACAGTCAGACAGTGTCGTTTACTGGCACCAGTTCCTGGAGCATGACAATGCTGACATTCTTGCGGTATTTCATCAACTTTTGTTCTACTAGTCGGAACTTTACTTATAGTTGTGCCAGTATTTCGTGACAAAGCTTTTTGCGATTACAGTCAACTCCATGGCTGATGAGTGAACTGCGTCGACCATGATGTGGTTAAACTCTTCTCTCTGCAGCAGCCAAAAGAGCTCAACATTGATCAATCAAGTTCAAGTGTGACAATGGGCTCTTATGGAACGAGAAGGATGTTGAAACTTGGTATTCGCTTTCAGCTCTTATATTACATAACCAAGGTTCTAGATCATGATTGTATAATCATTGGTCATTTCCACTCTTATATTGTTTCATCATTCTCTATAGAAACAAGATACTTATGCCATTGGCTAGTATCTATATCCTACCAATATCTTCGGTTATTTAGTCATGTCTCATGACTTATTCCTATCCATATACGATAGAGATCTATACAGGTACAAACAGTCCTGTAAAGTATTTAGGGAGAGCTCCCTCATGGTCGCTCTCCAGTTAGAATTTCATCCAACTCAGACAGTCAAGTCAAGTCCCCTCCTTCTGTCTTACCTCTAGACCCTCTACCTTGCAATACTCCATTTATCCTTGGTGAGTTCTTCCACCAAGGTCCATAACCTTTCCTCTCCCTATCAGTCCATTGACTGGTAGGACCGTCCACTGCCTCAGAGGACGAGATAAAGGGATCTTTGCATCTCTTTACAAACTGCAGACGAGCAATGAAGACATTCACTCCCAGGTGGACCAACAATAATTCAGTTCAACTCAAAACAAACATATCTGTGATGGACTCATCTACAACCACCTTCCTTGTACATACAATTGCCTGTTTTGTCCTCCTCATTCATCAGTATCAAAACTAAGTAAAGGGGCAGATTGCCCACTACATAAGTTAGCTACATTGTAAAGTATAGTAACAAGAAGGGCTGACTGTTGGATATTTCACATATATGAAATCAGTAGCTTACATAAGCATTCCTACATCGGACAGTAGCCTATGGTCCCCATCATGGTGGTGTCTGAGTCAGCACTTCCTGCTTCACACACTGATTTAATGTACTTACCTAGCAACATCTTAGCCCAAGTACAATATCTAAGATGGAGTGGAGGAAGATTACAAAAGGGAGAGCCAAGGCTGAGGCAATGGTGAAGGTAGCAGCAACATGGCAGGAAGCAAAAGGCCCCGCCACCTTGCTTACTGAGTCACAGTGCATGGAACTGATTCTAGGAAGTAATTTATAAAAAGTGAACTTTGAGTTTGAGTCTGTGTATGTCTGCATTTACTAGTTTGATGAGCCAGACCCTCAGGCTTGCAATGAGGCCATCAGCAAAAGTGCAACACTCTATTTCGATTCTAGAGGCCTGGCAGTGAGCTAGCATGGCTATTGGTCTGGCACCAGCCCACCAGCCAAATCAACCTGATCTTGGCTAGCCAAGTATATTAGATTTTACAGACAAATAGCCTGCCAGTGTAATGATAGACTTCAAGTCAGATTAGAAAGCTATTTCATTTGCATGATGGTCAATATATTTATTTACATAGTAAGAGTCAAATGTGTCCAATGAGTATGAGAAGTGAAAATTTGGTGGTAAGCTGCCTTCACCATACACAGGAATTAAGTAAGCAGCCCTGTAAATAACATCTAAGTGCTCAACAGTTTGTAGTTGTTGTCCATGATGATCTAAAGCTGGGTGAACTTTCCATAAGCCAGTCACAGCATCAGGTTCATTTTCTATCCTCATGAAGTGGTCAACCAATGCACAAGGGTATACCTGGTCATTGTAATGGATAGAAAAAAATAGATGGACACATCCAACAATCATTCCCCTCATGCTATGCCTTTCTTGATCAACAACCATGAACACACAGTCATATTGCTGGTACTTCCATTGCCATGAGGGTGTCACATGAATCCATTCATGACGCATGCTGTGTCTGCCTGAGATGTCTGAGGGAGCAAAAAATGTTGCTGAAGCAGAGTGAAAGACAGAAACTGGGCCATCAAAGAGTGAAATGGCCACCATCCAAGCATTGGTGACATCATTTGAACTCAGGGGATTTGTGCTGTTGAGCTATGTGTAGAGAAACTTGTGAACAAGCTGTGGAAGTCATGGTTGGCTGATTTGAACCGCCAGCTGCATTAAGCCTTGAGGATAGCCACATTCTGGACAAAGTAACACATGTAGTGATGGTTAGAACTCTAAGTTTGAATAAATGGCCCTGAAAACTTACCTTCCAGGGCCTTATTCAAACTGGTGTGCATTGTCTGAATGTGTGCTGTTTGTCATTGTTGAGAGGAGAATGACTTGTGACAGTAAGGGCAAAAAATCTGACTGAGAAATGTGGATGGCATGACAAGCAGGGAAGGGCCCAGGATGAACAAAGGAAATGAACCTAGGATGAGTTCTTGCTGATGAAACTTGAAGTACACATCAGCATGTGGTTTTCATTCCATGCTGATACTCTCCATGCCAACTCAGGTCCCAAACCCATGGGCCTCCATTCCATTCTAACTTATCAATGTTTCAGCACTGATGAAATTTTACTTTACCATCTGGACCTCTTTGTGCTCACCTTCCTGATCCCACATTGCGCTGGCATATTCATGGACTGACCTTCTTGCTCAACTACTAACAAAAACCCAGCTGCTATTCTGTGTTTGCACATGTAGCAGCAGCGATCCTCTGCATAGAAAAAGGCTGATGAGGTGAAGGCTGCAGTATTTGCTGAGCAGACTTGCAAGCAGATAGATCAAGAAAATCATACCAACATCACCACCATCATAACAATGGAAGATCAACTTCACAAAGATGACCTCACATATGAATGAAACAGTGGCAGGAAGTTGAATACTACTGTTGGTGGTGGAGGGCTACCTGGGCAGGTTCCGAGTGAAACTTGGGCTGTGAATTCCAAAGGTGAGTTGAAACATTGGATTGAACCATTACTCACATGCAGAATACTAGTCAGGCAAAAGCGCAATGGGAGTACCTCATTTGTCTACTGATCGATTGGGCAGGAACCTTAGATGACCCATTTGGAACAAATGAAGACCCCGATCTCATGCCAACCATTCAGGAATTGTGGAATCTGCTCATGGAAGAGCATCCGCTGAGAGATGTCACTGATTAACCTGTTATCAAAAAGATTGTGAGTGGTTCAATATATGAGAATGATGATTTCGACTCACTATCATTCCCCAGTGTAAATCACTGCACATGAAGGCCTGCAATAGGCTCAACATGTGGTGCAGTGATATAGGTAAATGTGGTGTCAAGTGTTTGGAGCACTATTTCAAATTGCCAGAGTATCAAAATGATGTGCAAGCCTGAGCTGCCTTTATGAAGTCACAATTACCCCACATTCGTGGCCTGACTGAGGATGATGAACTACTCCTGGCTGCTCAGGGTGATATTGCTATGTCAGATCAGGATGAGAATGAGGACGATTTGGGGTGAGCTGTCATTAACATATGGATAGTACAACACCATTAGATTTCCTAGCATAGACTGGCTATGATTCTGAATCGAAAGCACAATGTGTGTCCTGATTATCTATTGTTTGAGCTTATTGATCTATCTGTGCTTCGAGATGTTGGCTGGTGTGGTCTGGCTGGTTGCCTGGAAAGCATTCCAGCACCAGCACCTCATGTCTGGCACTGACAGGGTATCCTGTCCACAGACTCAAGCCTGTTAGGCTAGCCAGTCTAGTGCTAGTATAAATAGACTGTTCTAGTTGTGTGCCAGGTGATATATACTTTTGCTGATGGCCATCGCTGCTATCATGGATCCACCTCATTCAGGAGATTTCTGCTGTGTGCGATTGTCACACTGACCCTTGCTTTTTCAACTTGGGGATCATTCACAGCATCACAAGACACCCCACTACCCCCACATAAGACAGGATCTCATTTTTGAGCATGTAGAAACATGATGACCTGATTTATCATTGCCTAATAATAGGACATATAGTTATATGGCATATTCTGAGGTAAAATCAGCAAGTTGCAAAAGAGGTGGCAATGGTGTGGCTGGCAAAGGTGAGGTGTGTAAAACAACGACCTTAACCAATTAGCTTACTGTCTTTTTCAAAATACTTGGCATTGTGAGAAAATTATGTAAAAAAATGCCTCTCATCTTCTCCCTCTCATAGCATCTCAACACTTCACCAGAATTTGACAGAAACAATACCATTTGACTCGGAATAACTATTGGAATGTATCCTGGGTGGACCAGTGGAGGGAATCGATCAAATCAAAATTTCGAAATTCTGGAGGGCTTGCATTCATTTCGCCAGTATGTCTGTATCCTTTTCTTCACAATCCAGACCTCAGGATGATGCCTCAGGCATGCCACAATGTTGAGAAACAAATCCCGATGTGCAATGGGCCATTGTATGCTTCTCCAGCTTGCTTGACCATGAAACTGTTGCTTTCAGTCTTAGCATCTCTATTTGAACTGTCCAGCGAGTTCTAGCCTACTATCACATGCATTAGATGGTCCCAAGCTCAGGTAATAAACCAAAGGAGGGGCAAAAGAAAGGCAGACACTGGCAGCTTTTAGAAACTGATGCTGATGTATGATACCTGTTCTCTGTCATTGTGCTGATGCTAATTACATGCTGATTGTCATAGTTTCTCCTTGGCACCATTCAGAACATGCCTGATCTATATCTCAATGAACTACAGGATATGTTGGCTGACATGTGTGGTGTTAAGGTCTCATGTTCCACAGTCTGGTGAATGCTCCACAGAGCAGGATTCACAATGAAGAAAGTAAGTAATCATTGGTAATTTACAATGATTTTTTTAGAATCTCCCCAGATGACATGCATTGCAGCAGAATGGTCAGCAGAAAAATGGCTCAAATATCAGTCAAGGATTGGTAGGTATAGACCTGAGCAGCTCGTCTTTGTTGATGAAAGCTCAGTGGACTGCTGAACAATGTATCAAGACCATGCTTGGTTGATTTGAGGCACTCAGGCACAGCGTAAAGCGTTTTTTGTATGTGGTAGACAGTGAGTACATATCAGTTCAGATTCAATATTAATGACATGATTATAATATAACTTCTTGGTCCTCCCTGCTCTCTTGTTGCAAGAGGACATCCTGCATTGTGATATTGTCAAAGGCTCTTTCTGTACCACCTTATTCAAAAAATTCATTGAGCACTTACTAGATTTTATGCAACCTTTCCCTTCCTCAAACTCAGTGATTATTATGGATAATTGTAGGATTCACAAGCATCCTGAGATCCTGGATGTGATACACACTAGGTAATGTCTGTGTTTCTTTTGAGTTTATGACCAAGCTGATGATCACCCAGGGGCATGCACTGTGCATACTCCCCTGACTTCAACCCAATCAAACTTGCATTCTTGGCAATGAAATACCATCTGTGCAGGCATGGAGAATATATTCAGATGGCCATGACAGTGTTATTGGATGAAGATATATTCATTGCATTACTGAGAGCACTTTATGTAATTATGCCAGACGATGCATTTGGTTGGTTTGTGCACTGTGGCTATGTATGATCCTTTATTACTATAACACCCTTCACTACAATGTCATCCATTATGTCCTTTCATCAATTGTGCTGAGCATGCTTCAAAAATCATGATCATGTAACAGTCATGATGTATCTTGTATCAACTGACTTTATCTCTGCCTGATCGATGCAGCATGTTGAGGTAAGTGCTGTGTCTTTGCCACCATAGGGTCAGCTAACATGAGGCATGTTTTCACCATAAATACTTGCACCAAGCCTCTGTGACCTCAGGCTTGAAACGTTGGAACTTCAGCATCATCTCCATGTCTCCTTGAAAGCATGAGTGACTCAAGACTATGACCATGAGCAAGAGCGACTCTGAAGCTTGCAGTCATAGTATTCCTGGTTTGTTTGTTTCTTATCTTTTGCAATTCACACTTCATGCTGTTTTATTTAGGTACCCAGAAGAGGCTTGGCATCTGCACACAGTGCCACAAGCTCAAGGCAAAGTGTGAGCCCCAGCCTGGAAGCACTGCATGTTGCAAGTGCACCAGTGCTGGATTCCCTGAGACCTGCAATGCTCAGAAGACTTTCACACAGTCAGTGTGGGGCACCAGCACCCCACCAACTGATGCCCAGGTAAGCACTATGCTAAGTTCAATGATCACATGTACTAATTTTGAGTAGCCTTCTATGTCTGTGGGTCAGGACCATGTAGCCCATGTTACTGCTGATACAAGTGCTGGCAAGCCAAAATGTGATTCCAGTTGGCCGCCTTCAGGCAGGCATGCTGCTGCCCCTACCCTTGTGAAGAATCTTAACACAATTCACGAGGTCAACAAGCATACTGAATGCAATGTCATACAGGGTAATATTGATCCTCCCCTTAGCAGTGATGACAGTGCCCCTACAACTGCCCTGTATGGTGTTGGAGGCACAAGCAACTTCTTGTCTGCCCTTGCCACTAGCAGTGGGGCTAACAATCTTGAGTTAGACATGAACATGAGCAACTGCAGCAAGGATTTCAACATGGACATCTCAGGCAGTGAAGATGAAGCACAACAGGCCAGCTCACAAGGTGATGAGTCAGAACTTTAAATACAAATGCTTATTCAACAAGCTCCATGGGCCAAATCCAAATCGACCTTCACCAAAGGGAAGCAACATCAAATTGGCTCTACAGTGACCTTCAAAACCATTGCAATGTTTGACTTCAACTCAGTGCATGAAGTGCCCTGCAATATTTCGTGGGAATTCCACTTAGCTTTGGTGGGACCAAACAAAGTACAAACTCATAGCTACAAATGGGCCCCTTGGTCATGTGATTTGACCCACAGGGTGTGAAGGTATGACCATATTAAATCAACAATACCATTGCAACAGTTTTGCATCTTTTAAGAGGCAAAGCAGAATCACATTGAAATAAGATGATATTTGGTCTCAATTACAC
>JBBPTO010000434.1:0-30665 GCA_038094155.1 Pulveroboletus cf. aberrans
TGTCTACTTTCATCATTGCCATGTATGAGACTGAATCTGCACTCCATCAATATCTCTTTACACACAAGAATAGCATGGCAAGAGGTTGCAAAGCCAAATATGCAACATGTGGAAAATATGGGCATGTGCCCCCAATAAATGAATGTATTTACTCTGGCAGATGTTCTATACTCTGTCAACTGCCAAGAACACAGACATGATAGCATAAGCCCCAATTGCCCAACATACCTACACTAAACTTCCTGAAAATTATATGCCCTACTGTCCTACTGACAAACCCCAGACCCATATCATGATGCCCACCAACCACCCCTCCTCCCTCCCCCTCCATCAATCCCCAAAGTCAAACCCAACTCATACCCACTGAAGAATCCAACATGCATGGTCCTACGCCAAACCACACTGGACAACTTCAAACACCTCAACAACATGACTGCCCCAACCCACTCCAGCAGACCTCAAGATAGAGACCATTTCTGTACCAGACCAGGAGGACACTGACAAATAGGCTGTCACAATTCCAACTCAACCCAACATCACTTGAATGAAAGCAGAGACAATGTGCTACCACCACCCAACAAATCCACATGACAGACAAACCCAATACAAACTGAGGATATGGCAACAAAATCTCAACACACCCCAAATAGCCCAGCTATCCCTACTAAACAACCCACTTGCCAAAACTATAAAATGGGCAGAGATACCCAGTACTAGTTGCTATCAGTACAACTATAGGTAAATAAATCAGAAGGATCTCACTTCAGCCAGATGCTAAAGAGAGCAATAACAACTGAGGTGAATTGAGAAAGATAGTGGGATTAAATAGTGAAATGATATCTGCACATCCTAGCCCTAGCTCCAGAAAACTCTGATCCAGAAATAAGGAAAGTGGATTAAAGATAGCTTGAGATGAGAATGGAATATTTCAAATAAAAATGAGTAGGTCACATGACTTTTAGAAGTCATACAATGTGTTAAGAAATGGTATGATATTTTGAGGTGAAAGCCCTGAAATGGATAAATGCAACTCTGAAGTGAATAGAGTAAATGATGCACAAAAGGAGAGCAGTGCACCCTCAGAGATATGCTGGAGTTGTACCAGAGTTACACTTTGACACTACTAATCAACAATTTCAATATCATTCACTCCAAGAATGCCATATTAACTCTTTTAAACTCCCCATCTCCCACAGATCCTTCCATATCCTATACTCCACCAATCACCCTAGAGAAAACCACATGAAATCCTGAACAGTAACCTTCATCTCAAACAAGATTGACACTAATGCTTGGTGCCAGATCCTCTTTGACTCATGTAACATCACCATCCTCCAACTCACTGGAACCTTTGGTTACTGCACCACCCTAAACATATACAATGATGGCAAACACAACAAAACCATACAAACATTAGGGGATTACCTCAACTCCATCATGAATACCATATGCCCCTCCACTCATGAGTACATGATCTGGACAGGTGACTTCAACAGACACCACCCCCTATGGAAAAAAGAATGCAACTCACATCTTATGATGAACCAATATCTTGAATTCATGCAACCACTTATTGAGATCATAGCAAAATGTGGAATAATGATAATACTTCTAAAAGGCAACCCAACCCTAGAAGCCCTCATGACATGCAACTGGATGCACCTGGACAATGTCTTCTGCACTGAACACACAGCAGAAAGTCTAATTAATGCTATACAGACCCAGCCAACAGGGGCTCCCTCACTGACCATGTACCCATTATGACCACAGTAGACCTACCACTCTCTCCAGCCAAAGAGAGACCCTACCACAACTTCAATGATGTCAACTGAAAAGAATTCAATGCCTTCCTTCAAAACAATCTCATCAACTTTCCAATGAATAACTCCATAGTTACTGAATCTGAGCTCCAATGCACTGCCTTTGAATTAACTAATGTCATTCAAACAGCGATCAAAAACCATGTGCCACTCATGCACGCAACACCACACTTGAAAAGATGGTGAAACCATGAACTAACCCAAATGAGACAAAAAAAATTTCAACTAGCAAGAGCTTCAGCCAATCTCAAAGACCAACAAAACCACTCCATCCATGGACAATACCAAAAACAACACAATGACTACACAGAAACAATTCAAAAAACAGAGAAAGAGCTAAACCGGCTAGAAACTATAGAAAGCAATGAGATATAGATTGCTAATACATACCTAAATGCTGAACCTTCCAATGGCAGTCCCTCCAGAATACCCACTCTTAAGATCAAACAACCCAACAGAACCACAACAGAAGTGACCACTAATGAAGAAAATAGCCAAGCTCTATCTGCTATGCTCTTTCCTCCACCCTCTCAAAATGATCAAATATATACTGACTTTGTCTACTCAGATCCCCTATCCATGCAAAATGATATAACAGACACCCAAGTTGAGTGCTGCATTAACAAGCCAAGCCCAATGTAAGCCCCAGGACCAGACAGAATATGTAACATAGTCTTTAAAAAGTGCACTAAAACCCCCATCCCATGCCTAACCTGCCTCTTCTGTGCAGTCTTTCTTCTCAGCATGTATTATGACCCGTGGCAATAATTCACAATGGTAGTATTATAAAAACCAGGAAAGCCAAACTACACATTAATCAAAGCCTACCAACCCATAGCCCTACTCAACACCATGGGAAAGCTAATAACAATAGTCATCAAAACACTGACCCACATTCTATAAATCAATGAACTACTCTCAGGAACCTACACCTTCTAGAGACAATGATAAAGAATGCATGGAGAATGGGAAAAGTCATGTCAGCACTATTCCTCAATATAGAAGAATCATTCTCAAATGCTGTCACCAACTGCCTACTTCACAATATAAAAAAATGCTGTGTACCATATGCCATAATATATTTTATGAAACAAATGCTCAGAGAACAAAAGACCAAACACTCATTTGATGGATTCACATCTGATTGGATTACCGTAACTAATGAAATCAGACATGGCAACCCAATTTTGATGATGCTCTACATCATCTACAACTTAGACCTAGTCAAAATCATCCAAATAAAATCAGAACTAACATTAGCATTTGTAGATGACATCACATTTATAGCCATTGTCAAAAACTTTGATGATACACATGAAATTCTAAAAGACATGCTCCTAAGAAAAAATGGAGGTTTTGACCGGTCACTAAGCCACAACTGCTGATTTAAAAAAAATGAAATTCTCCCTGATTGACTTCACATCGAAAAAAGATCAAAACCTCCGCCCACTCCTAGTATGAGAGGTCACCATACAACCAACTGACTCCCACCACTTTCTAAACATCATCCTGGACAAAAAACTGCAATGGCACAAACAAATCACCCACATTATAGGATTGGGAACAGCATGCATACTACAAATCTACTGCATCTCCCTCCCCTCCAAAGGAATACCCATTCAACTGGCACATCAACTATATATGACAGTAGCACTGCCTAAGATGTTATATGCACTTGACATTTTGTTCAATCCCCTATTTGCAACAGACACTAACTCCGTCCAATGGAACTCCATAGGTACAGCTTGACACCTAGAACAAATATAAAGAATAGCAGCCATATTCATTACAGGAGTGATGTGCAAACAGCCACAGATGTTGCTGAAGCTCATGCCAAACTCCTACCCATTTTGGTCAGAGCACAAATTTTCTGCCACAAAGCAACACTCTGACTAGCCTCATTACCTTCATCTCATCCTCTACATGCCCTCATTGGATAAACCACACAATGCCCAGTCAAACACCATTAGTCATCACTACATATCCTAATATCCCAATTTGACATAGGCCTGATCAAAATCAAAACAATCACCCAGCACAATGCTTTCCAACTGAATCCACTCCCTTCATACCTGCAACCCTGTAGATAAAGAAAAGTGTATTCAGGCCCACAACAAAATATCAACAGGAACCCACAATTACCATGATGGCTCTGAAACCAAAGACAAAATAGGCACAGCAGCAATTCTCATCCATTCAGAGGAAGAGACAGAACACTATGCTACCATCTAGGATAAAAGAAAGGCACATGGTATATGACAGAGAAGTGGCAGGCCTTAACCCCACTGCCAGACTACTAATCACCAAACAACAACTGGCAACCATGATTCACATCTTCATTGACAACCAAGCTGTCATCCAATCAAGTGAACTAACCCCATCTCACCTGAGTAGCTACTTACTAACACACTCCAGAACACTCATCTGCCTGGTCCACAAGAAACATCAAACATGTAAAGAAGATGTAATAGTCCAATGGATAGTGGGTCATGCTAACATTGTAATGATGCTAGAAAGCCTGGAGTGGGGTTTCTGAGCAGTTAGTGTTGGGTGCAAGCAGAAAACTCAACCCAAAAGGGATCCAAGGGCCTAGAACAATGTCTGAGAGGAAAAGAAAAGAGGTGCACTTAACTGTAGAGCTGGAAAATCGGAGTTTGAACTTTTCTGTGACAGCAGGGCGAAAGTACAACTATGATAATGGTCAATACTTGTGGGACATGACTTGAATGGTAGCAGAAACAATAGGAAATGAGTCTTCAAGACTTCAGACAATGATTATAAGAGATAGGATTTGATGTGAACTGAAGTCTGAGTTATAAAGTTTATAATCTGAAAAGACCTGAGGCTTTGTACATATCAGAAAGCATAGGTAAAGTTAGGTACATAGTTGGGAAACTATGACAACAAAGGAAAGAACAGGATGAGACTTGTTATGTTACTGATGGTATTAAATGGATCAGATCTGGTGGAATTCTGCCCACTCTGCAGGGCTCTATGTATCAAAAGAAAAGAAACCTGGCACTCACCTGACACAGATCCTATGAACACCAGATGGTTAGACACTGGAAACAGAACAGATAGCGCTCATATTTTGAAGAGGATGCTTTGTGAACAACTTTATCAGCATAGGAAAGGACTTGAGAACTGGAAAAAAATGAGGGATTGCACCATGGCAGCCTATGGTCTTCTACAATGCACTAGGAAATGAACTAGCCAGCAAAGAAGTCTAAAAGGTAGCCATAGAATCTGAGTCCACCAGCTCCCTCAGATGTCTTCCTACCTTCCTTCATGCTTATCCCCCTCCTTTCAGCATCTCAGCCACCATACAAGCAAATCACAAAGCTGAGATGAAAAGATAGAACTGCATTTGGATGGCCTCACCACAATTTCCAATCTTTTTACACCTCAGTTGAAACTACTCAAGGGCTCCTTTCTACAATTAACACTGACTCTATGAAGAAATCAAACCTTCCTCCTAATGTGGCTATACTCATGTCATATACTGCTGAACAAAATGCTCCACAGAATGAAACTAATCAATTCTCCCTGCTGCAACCACTGCACCAATCAAACAGAAGACATATGGCAGTGTTTATAACTGTACCTGAGATATCACAAGGAATACAACATCATGGAAAACTGCACACAAAGAGACCACACAAACATATCAAAATTACTAACAGATCAACAAAATGTTTCCACAGCCAACTTGATGTCATCTCACATTCACAGAAAATTTTACTAACAAATACCCCCAGAACCAACAATTCCAATGACAAATCAACAAAAGAAGACCATACCATCACAAATGTAATCATTCATTACTTGTCAATGAAGGAAAGGTCACCAACCAATGGTATCAAAGGGAAATCAGTCAGAGCAGAACTGGACTGCCATCAAAGTTACAATGTGCATACCAGTGAATCAAACAACTTAACTTTTGGATCTATATCTACCCCCTCCTCTATCAATGACTCAGCAGCTTCTATTGGCCGGTTCTAAAGTTGGCTGACTGATCAATAACTCAGACTGGCTTCCTTAGCCCTACCCTAAGGTCAGCTGACATGTCAGCATTTCAAATACAGGGCTTCTATTGACTATTTATAGAGCATTCTGAGAGATTAGAGGTTTCTTGGCACTCTATGAGCTTCTATGAGCTTTTATGATTACTATACATGGATTTCATGATGCAAACACAATCAAACATGACCTGCACTATATATACCAGCTACAAAATAACTCAAGAACTTCAGATAAGTTATTGTGGCGTTTCAAGTCATATTTTCCCTTTGTCCCATATTCAAGATCACTCATAGCCCCTGCTGGTATGCATTATATAGTGCTTCATTCAGCTTAAATCAGCTAGCTGTGTGGTGGGGACTTCTCCTACTCAAAGTTTGTGATTGCTGTATAAGAATCCAGCTGGCTTTGTTAGTGATGGCACCCTTTCACCAAGCTCAGTGCAATTGGCAACCACTGTATTGTGATTAGTGACATCTGATTAGTACCTACATCCAAAGGTCTACTCTCTGAGGTTCCATTTGAGCCAGTGGCCCACTTGATTGTGTGCCTGGTTGGCTTCAAAAACAGCAACCTGATATGAGTTGGGTATTATAGGCCATCAGCTAGTATGACAATTATGCACCATACCACCATTGGACAATGTCAGGTTGACATTAGCATCCAGCCATTGGATTCTTGTTACTATTCCATAATTCCCCCAATGCTCTCCTCCTGAAATCCCAATTGAATCACCTATAGTGACATACTGCCTCTTTTCTCTTGTGAATTTGAGGATGTTGGCAGCTGAAACAGCTACCAATGCATGGATAGACACAGTCACCAATGTTATTTTTCAAACTAAATAGCTTGGAATTCTCAAGTTGGTTGCCATTTACATTACAGCCTATGGTAATTAAAACCATTTAATCATGTGTTCACTTGATATAACCATGAAGGCTATTGTGCAGTTCTGAGATTATATGGGCCAAAGCCCTGACTTGCTAGCCCTCCGATTCTTCATTTTTTTCAGCATAGAGAAAAGGGGAGGTTGGAATCTAAGATCAATGAAGTATGATTGAGGGGGCAGGTTGCAATTCAATAACTCAAAATTTGAATCTAATCAATTTTAGTCAAAAATACAGCAGACAAACAAGGAGTATTTACCTTATTGAATAAGTCAGATGATAGGTGAGTGTTACTTCATCCTGTATCACTGAAGTGACTATATCTAAACAGTTGCAGTGGGGGCCAGCCATGATGGCTATGTGATCTCTGACAAAGAAAAAATAATACCATTCCAAGATAGGGCAGTCATAAATTTCATCATCCTTCATGGGAAAACATTCCTGCTTGGCATTACCCTGTTTGAGCAAAAAACATGGAAGACCAGGAAAATGTGTTCCTGTGATATTGAATTACAGGAATGGCTCTGATAGTTTTCAACAGAGCAAAGCTGTATTCTGACTTTACATACAATCTCAGGATTGAAAAAAGCTTGTACATTTTGTGATCTGTTTGCTGGTGAATTATATGGATGAGGGTGAGATACAATATTTCAGAAATGGTGTTATCAAAATGTTGCAAAGCCAGGTTTTCAACCCAGAACTATCTATGAGCTACCAGGCTCTTGTGAATATACTATGAGCAGCTTTTTGCAGAGTTTGCTCTATTGCACTCAGTTCTGCCTTACAGTATAACTTATGGGTTTCAAGGTGAATATGTGTTTTGGGCAATAACAACATAGGCAATATTGCCTTCTGTGTGCAAGACACAATCTAGGTTATTCTTGCAAATGCTCTTTTAGTGAATATGCACCCTACTTTAGAGTAGCATGGTCAGCTCTGTGAAGAAGATGTGACTTGCCTAGAAGGTTGGAATGAAAGAGATCTCCCTCACAAGATTACAATAAGGGAGCAGCAAGATGCCTTGTGTTACAGTCAATTTCACACCCTTTTAAACTGTTACACACATGACAACTCTGGTGTCTCTGGCACAACTCTGTTCATCTCTCTGGCACATTCTCTGTCTATAGTAACTCTGTTCCTCTAAACCTTCCACATATATAACATTATATTTTTCTCTTTTTCTCTATTTAGTTTAGTTTCACTTCTCTGATCCCTCTGACACTGTGTAGCACAGCTCTGGCATATACTTATCTGACCTCTATTACCTTAGTCATCTGACTTCCATTACTAATCTGTGGCCCCCTCTGTATATATAAAGCCTGTATCTTGTATGTAGACATCTCAGGCTGGATATCAGCTTATACAGTCCTTTGTTCTTTCTCTAAAACTCCTCCAATGTGTCTCCACCAATGAAGGCTGTGACAGTGCAGGGGCATAACACATACACTGAGCAACAAAACCATCCCAATGTTGGTAACACTTGGATTGTTGCATGTCTTGAGAACTATCGATGCTAGACTTTCAAACATAGGTACTATTAGAAAGTCCTGATCAAGGGCTTTCCAAACATATATACATTGCTTATATAATTCCTTCTACATTAGTCAATATTTGCTAATTGATCAAGGGTACTCATTGGCACAGTTTTGTTGCTGGTATCAAGGATATGCAAACCAGTATGAAGTGTATCCTCCTTTGGCTTTAATAACCTCCTGAATCCTTCTGAGCATGCTTTCAATCAATCTCCTCCACTTCTCCACTCCAATCTGCTCCCACTCTTGCTCTACTCTTTTCCAAAACTCTACCATCCCTTTGGGTCACTCAGAATACTTAGCCAGCCTTCTTTTGAGAAGAAACCATAGATGTTCTATGGGAGTAAGATCTGGAGATTGGGCTGGCCATACCATACCATAACCTCAAATCCATGAGCAGCAAACCACACCTTGGCCTTCTTGCTGCTATGCTTGGGGTCATTGTCTTGTTGGAAGACAATTTCATCTTGAGATAACCCAAACTGTTGGAGAGTTTTTTGCAACTCATCCTCTAAGATCTGCACATATAGGTTAGCATCCATCTTACCATCAATTCTACATGCCATTCCAACCCCATCCCATGTCATGCACCCCCAAATTATCAAGGAACCACCTTCAAACTTCACTGTCTTCTGTACCAATTTGTCATTCAATCCCTCCCCTGCCTTTTTCCAAGCCCATCTTTTGCCATCTGAGCCAATGTGATTGATTTTTATTTCATCTGACCATATAACATTCTTCCAATCCTCCACAGTCCAATCTTGATGACTTTCAGCAAAGTCCAGTCTAGCTCTTTTATGACACTTAGAGAGAAGAGGGCATGTTTTCTTGACCACAGCTTTCATACCAGTTTTTTTAAGGTGTCTGCAAGTGGTCTGAGGGAAGATGGAATGGTTCTTGATGTCCTGGAGCATTTTGGTAACTTGAACTGCATTTTCAGCCTTCCCAGATCCAATAAGATGAATGGTATGACATGTATTATTGGGAGTAATGAGGGATGGAAGACCACCAGAGGACTTGAGTAGGTTGGGCAATGCTTGTTGCCTATCCTATGAATACTAGAGTGGCCAAAACCAGTAGAAATAGAGATTTGTTGCATTGAATGGCCCAATTCTAAGAGTGCAATAATTTGGTTGATCTGGTCAATGGAAAGAGATTTCATGGTGATGAATGTGGAAGAAGTGATGATGTTTTGGTTTGTTTGTACCATGTTGAACTTGTTGAACATCACATGCCTTATTGCTTATATAATACTCTGCTGTAATATTTCATTTGATTATTGACAGATGTCAGCAACAAAACTGTCCCAATGAGTACCCTTGATTGATTAGCAAATATTGACTAATGTAGAAGGAATTATATAAGCAATGTATATATGTTTGGAAAGCGCTTGATTAGGACTTTCTAATGGTACCTATGTTTGAAAATCAAGACATTCATGCAACAATTCAAATGTTACCAACACCTTCACCCCTCCAACACACAACCTTCATAACCTCTGATTGTCTCCAACATAGCTCCATTCCAAACAACACAACTTACTCTATGATTCTCTGATCTCAGACCAGAGTTGGAGCAGAAGACCAAGTTTTAACAGTATATAGCCTTTCACTGTACTGTCAATACTTTGATCACAACCTCTTCACATCCACACTGAGACTCTGTCTCAATAGTCTTTTTCTCTAAGCTCCTAAATCAGAATACCTTCATTACTCAAGATGTCTATGTTACAACTCTGGTTTCTCTGAAGATGTCAGACTGAAAGATAGACCTGTGGCAGTTCTGGCCTCACCTTGGAAGCTGTATTATTTGCTGACTGTTAAAACCAGATCTCCTCCACTCAGACTCTGATTGGAGATTGGAGGTTGAGGGGGAACAAATATCAGAGGTGGTCAGACATCTGGAGGATCACATCTGGAAGGGTGAAGGCTTAATGCGAGTGCTCCACATTTTCATTTGTGATTTCACTTCTATTGGACATCCATTGCTCAACTTGACCCAGAAAAATGCACCATTCAATTGGGGTGAGCCTCAGCAGATTACAATGCAGTGTCTCAAGAACACAATCTGCACCTCTCCCACATTGCATTGCTTGGACTATGAGTCTGACCATGAGGTGATTCTGACTGTTAATACTTCATTGATCACACTTGAGTACTTCCTGTCCCAGGAAGGAGAGGATGGCAAAAGGTATCTGAACTGGTTGGGATTGATTAGTCTCACGAACATTGAGAGCTGGTATTCACAGGCCAAACTCAAGCTTTATAGGCTCTTCTGTGCCCTTCACACCATGCGGATCTTCATTTTTGATATTTCCAACCTGATAGTTGAGATGGATGCAAAGTACATCAAGGATATGATTAACAATCCTGACTTGCAACCCAATGTGACCATCAACCGGTGGATCACAAGTATTCTTCTCTTCACATTCTGTCTCATCCATGTTCCTGCATCATGACACACTGCCACAGATGGACTCTTGCAATGTCGTCCATCCAAGGATGATCCACCTGAGAATGATGACTATGAGGACTGGCTTGACTGAACTTATTCATTTTCTGCCATCCTTCTCAATGATCAGTTACCTTCACCCAGTTCCTCCCCTCCCCTTTGTCAGAATCAGGAATGGTGACCAATGGAAAGCTGTCTTTATCACACACAAAGGCCTGTTCAAATCCCTTGTTATGTGCTTTGGGCTCACAAACTTCCCTGCCACATTCCAATGATTTATAAATGATTCATTTAAAGATATGATCACAGAAGGATGGCTCATCATCTACATGGATGACATCTTTATCTTCTTTCCTGACTCTGAGCTCCATGAGAAGCGAACCAAGCATGTCCTGGAAAGGATGCAAGATCTCAACCTGCACTTAAAGCTTGAAAAGTGCACCTTCATTGCCTTCAAGGTAGAATACTTTGGAATGATTGTTAAACCAGGGCAGATTGCTATGGATCCAGTCAAGCTCAATGGAATCGCTGCTCAGCCCACTCCAACAAAAGTCAAAGATGTCCAATTCTTCCTCAGATTCACAACTTCTATCAGTGGTTCATAAACAACTACTTCTCCATTGCCTGTCCCTTGATAGATTTTACGAAGAAGAATCTTCCTTGGGATTGGACTCCTACCTGCCAAAGGTCCTTCAATGAGCTGAAGGCACTCTTCCTGTCTAAACCAGTCCTCCATCTCCCAGATACATCCTGGCCCTTCACCATCATGACAGACGTGTCGAAGTTTGCCACCAAAGCAATCCTGCTCCAGACTGATGCCAATGGAGACAGGCACCCCTGTTCCTACCTCTTACAATCGTTCTCCCCTTCTGAGAGGAATTATGACATCTACTATTGTGAACTCCTTGTGATCATCTGAGCTCTGAAAGATTGGAGACACTACCTCACTGGCTTCCCTTTCTCCATCCAGATGCTTACAGACCATAAAAACCTGATGTATTTCCACCAACCACAGAATCTGAATTATTGACAGGCACGATGGCTTCTCAAACTTGCAGATTTCGACCTGAAAATGGTCCATGTTTCAGATTCCCAACTTGCTGTAAAACTTTTAAGAACTCTGAAGTGGAACTCCTGAGCTGATAAAAAGGATGCGAGTGTAGTTCTTAATCCAGGGGATCACAAAGAGAGACAGAAAAAGGGTCAGGGTGAATAGAAATGGCTCACTGATGTCCTGAGAGAGCTGAAAAATGAGAGTCTGACTCCTCACTGTTCAGTAGGGCTAAGAAATCAACTATGAAGTTGTCAGAATGTTACGATTTACCTTGAACCACACTTTTCCTTGAACTTATTGCTTACATATGCATGGGTGTAAGTCCCAACTTGGATGTTTCTTTCTTTTCATCACTGGCTATGATACCATGACTCATCGTCTGTTCCCATCGCACTCCACGTGATTCACTCCACTTGCTCACTCAGTGATTCCTTCCATTGTATTCCTTCACATTCTATGCCTACCCTGAACTCCTTACATATATAAAACCCCATCATCACACCTATGCTTCTCAGTCTAGTCTTACCATTTACCTCCTACTCTATACCATCACAGGAATACATCACTACTCCATGATACAGGCCCACAGGAAGTCTCCATTGTTGACCTTGCCTAGAGGTCTTCTCATTTACCACCCTTCAGTGGGAAGTCCTTGTCATCTGTCCTTGATCATAGGCAGACTCCTTGTCCACTGTTAACTTGGCAGTACTTCACTAGCTGTTTATGCTGTGTGATACACTTGTTCTCTGTTTAGTTAGTTCTCATGCTCTGTATCTTTCTCTGACCCTGTGCAGCACAGCTCTGGTTATGTTTTTTTCTGAACTCCATTTTACCAATCAGATACAAATATACTTACCCATATGTTTCCTACATAGTATATATAATGTATTAACCCTCTGTAACAACTTCAGTTGTGATATTGAATAGACTAGATGTATTCTGATATCAAGTTTGATGCCAGACTCCCATTGTAACCCAATGGAAATTCTAACCTCTCCTTCAAGTCACTCTGACTTATCTCTGCAGCCTCAACCCTTTACAAATACAGGACTGCAACACTGATACTTGGGCAGTGGCGCACCACATAAGGTAAAGGCAAGGTTATAATGGATAGCTTTGGAGTTACAGAGTTAAAATGGAGTTTGCCTGGATAAATCTAACATGTTTCATGACTTCTGGGAATGGAAAGTTGTTTGAGAAGCCCTTAGGGCTTATGTCTAGGAACCTTGGCTCTAACACATGCAGTACAGGAGGAGATGTACTCCTTGATGAAGGTCTGGATGCCAGGCCAGGTATACATAGAACTCTGTTAGTTCTCTCTTGCTGAGGTAACTTGTATGTCCTGAGTAGTAAAGCTAGCTACGTTCCGATGTAGATATGATTATATAAGCTATCACATTCATCTATGTGAAATATATCCAACTGTGTATGCATGACAGATGAGTTCTAATGCACAGTTGAAGTGACCAGAGATTGGATGATCATGTTTCTAGCAGAGGACTTGGAAATGGAGGTTTTTATCATCATAAACATAGAGATGCAATCAGCTAGACATAGAAAACCATCGGAGTCAACAGACCAATGAGATCTGGGTGCAGATTGGTAAATGGAGGCAATGGGGTCAGAGGGAAGTGTGGAGAGAATGTCATTGTGAAGAAATTATATATTGAATGAGATGCCAGTGCAGAGAACAGGCATGGTGAGGATGGTAGCATGGAGTGAGGCAGAGAGCTCTCTTGGTTGAAGATGGGGTGGAAGTTGTGGGGCTTGATGCAGATGTAGTCACTATCACCCTCTTTGAGACAGATGTCCCATTGTCTAGTCAAATTATCTAGCTTTTCTCTGAGATATCCAGGGTAGAAATGAATGACCATGTTGAACTGGAACACAAACTTCAATCAATGTGCTTGTCAGTGGGTCAGGAGTTTGGATGTGGAGAAGAGTTCTTGTGGTTGATGATGACATTCACCAAAGATTCAAAGCCCTGAAGGTAATGGTATCAAGTACAGAACACTTTGTGAATGGCAAGGACCTCTTTGTTGTGGATATCATAGTTAAGCTCGAGAGTGGAGAGGGTGCCGGAGTAGAAAGCTACTGGCCAGACTTTGTCACCTGGACATTAGAGAGAGAGAATGCTAGCAATGGCATAGTTGGAGGCATTAGTATTGATAATTAGAGAAGCATCAGGAATCAAATGAGTGAGTATTGAAGTGGAGGTGACAGATGCTGAAACACAGAGTGACATGAGACACTGAAACTCCAGGGTATACCTTTGTGGGTTAAACAGATCAAGGAGACAACAATGGCAGAGTAGTTGTGGATGAAATGTCAATAGAAATTGGGTGAAACCAAGAAATGATTGAATGTCTTTGAATTTCTCTGGAGACATTGTCAGTCGGGTCAGAGAGATAGCTGGAACTGAGATACTCAACAGACTCAAGGATGTCATCCAGGTAGACTATTATGCAAACATCAAGTAAATCAGTGAAGATGATGTTGACAACTGCTGGAATGCTGCCCAAGCATTTGTGAGGCCAAACAGTATCACAAGCCCCTCATAGGAGCTGTAGTGTGTGTGAAATGAAGTCTTCCATTCATCTCCTTCATTGATGTGGACCAGGTGGTATGTATGCGGGAGGTTGAATTTTGTATAAATCTTTGCATGGCTTGGACTGTCCAGGTGATCAGAAATGCAGGAAAGGAGTTAGCGGTCTTTCTTTGTGATCTTCTTGAGGTCTTGGAAGTCAATACAAAGGCAGAGTTAACCATCCTTCTTGTGGACAAAGAAGAATGGAGTGCCATGGGTGACGAAAAAAGGGCAGATGAAGCCCATGAAAATGTGTTCATTGAGAAACACACAGAGCAAGTCAAGTTTACAGGAAGAAAGAAAGTAAGTGGCACTGATTGGAGGGGAGGCACCTTCTTCTATGTCAATCTTTAGATTTTGTTCAAGTTGGAAAGAAAGCTTGAAAGCTTTGCTCTTGCTAAAAACATCTGTGAAGTCATGATACTCCAAAGGAACACTGGAGAGATCAATCAGATTGAAGGCAATGGATGCAGAGAAGAGGTTGCTTTCCAGCGAGTAGAGCTGCAGACTGAACTGCATGAAGTTTTGCATTCTGAGAAATGCAGTGTATTGGAGGGAATGGATTGAGCTTTCAGAGTGGGGTTTTGGGGCTGCCAAGGCAAGCTGAGGGGTGTAGGCATGGGCTGTTCTGGTGAGCAGAAGATGATACTGCTCAAGATCCAGTCAATCAACAGATTGAAGTGGGTAAGTCAGTTGTGTCCTAGCACAAGGGAACTCTGACAACTGATTTTGGATCTGGACTTCCAGTAGTGAGCATTGATGGATTGGGCTATATAGCAGATTTCAAAGAGGGTTGGAGGCTTCCTGATGTGAAAGACCTTCTCCTCAATGTGGTCTGGAAGACCATTATAAAAGTGGTGCTGGAGGGCACCTTCTCTGTAACCTTGGACTTGTGAGGTGATCTGATTGAACTCAATGACATATTTGTTAATTTGCTGAGTAGCCTTCTTCATCAAATGGTCAAGTTGGTATTCTGCATCTCTGATGAGGTTGTGCAAACTGAAGTTGATTTGAAGCTCTTGGACAAACTCCTTGTAGTCATCTATCCAGAGCAGATGAAGTACAGGGTCTTTCATCTGCAGGAGGTCTAGTTCAAACCATTTCAATGCCATGCCATTTAGATATGACTCTACAAAGGTGACTTTAGCACAGCCAGTGCGGAAGACTTCAGGGCAGTCTTGAAAGGTCCATCTGAGTCTCTGGGATCTTCACAGTTGTTGGAAGGTGTATGAAAACCTTGATATTTATCATCCTCTGGTAATTATTTGATACAAGCTCCTGGAGTTAGAGAACACAGCAGACCTTGTTAAGGGTCAGACAGAAAACTCATGCTGGAAGGGGGTTGACCACAACTCCTGAGTAACTCTGAAGATACCAGGATTGAAAAGGGTCACATGAAACTTGGCTTTACCATATGTGGTGTGCCCTTACTCAAGTTTGGTGGCCTGTATGAAGCACCCTGCAATATTGTGTGGGAATTCACCTCAGCTTTGGTGGTATCAAATAAAGTACAAACTTTTAGCTATGAATGGGTCTCTGGATCATATGATTCCACCTCGAGTCCATGAAGATATGACCATATTAAATCAGCAATAACATTTCAATAGTTTCATACATTTTAAGAGACAAGACAGAATCACATTGAAATAAAATGATATTTCATCTCAATTACATAGACAACCAAAATACACATGTAAACAATAGGTCTGAGATTTAAATACTTCACACACTTCTTTGATTTAAACTTTTATCATCATAAAATCTCTTTCTGCTACTCAAAAGGCCAATATTTTGTCTATGCTTAATGCTGGCCAATTCAACTACTCTAGTGCTTCTGCCACTGGTCTTCATGTGTCTACCATATCTAGACCCCACTTTAAAGAGTGTCCTGAGCTTCAAAAATCTACTGGAGGTTGCCCATCCAAGCTTTCTTATACCAATATGCAAAATGTTATTTGTCTAATCTCTTCTGAAAAGGCAGAGAATGCTGTTCAAGTGACAAAACTCTTACCCAGCTTGTGCAGGAACCTCTGTCTATCACCACAGTGTGTTGCCCTTTGAAGAAAAGTGGTATGAAGGCTGTAGTCAAGTCCAAATACCCCCTTCTCTCAGTCAAACATCATAAAGCTCATTTGAATTTTGCCTATGCCCATAGAGATTGGACTATTTTTTTTATGACTGGAAGAAGGTGATATGGTCTGATCAGACCAAAATCAATTGCCTGGGATCTACTGGGTGTAAATGGGCTTGAAAAAGGTCAGAAGAAGGGCTTAGTAATTGGCTGGTTGAGGGAACAGTCAAGTTTGAAGGTGGTTCTGGGATAATGTGGTGCTACATGTTTTGGGATGGTGTTGGATATGCTTCCAATATTGATGGTAGAATGGATGGGAACCTATACCTTCAAATTTTGAAGAATGAGCTGCAAGAAACTGTGCAATATTATAATCTTAATCCTTCTGAAATTATTTTTCAACAGGATGATGACCCCAAGCATACTTGCAAGAAGGTCAAGGAGTGATTAGAGAAGCAGGATTTTAGGACCATGGTATGGCATGCACAGTCTCCTGACCTTAACCCCATTGAGCATGTCTGGGGTTATCTGAAAAGAATTCTAGCAGAGCATGAGCACCCTTCTAAAGAAATTTTGAAGTTGTGGGAGAGAATTCAGCAGAAATGAAAGCTGATTGAGGGTATGCCTAGAAGAATTGATGCAATAATCAAGGCAAAAGAAGGCTATACCAAGTAATAAATATCCCTTAATAATAAAAGTGCAAAACTTTTGCAATGGTATTGCTGATTTAATATGGTCATTTCATCCAAGACTCTTGGTTAAATGACATAATCCTGAGACCCATTTGTAGCCAAGGGTTTATACATTGTTTGGTCCCACCAAAGCTAAGCAGAATTCCCATGCAGTGCAAGGCACTTCATGTGCTGTGTTGAAATTAAACATTGCAACAGTTTTGGAGGTCACTGTATGTACAGAGAGACAGTACAATATATATATTACAAAGTAGCACCAGATTTGTAATGGAGTCATAATCTATGAACCAGTGCTATGCAAGCACAGCACAGCAAGCGAAAAAGAGAAAGACTAGTAGTATTAGAGAACAATGGAAAGATACATAACAGGAATGTAACTGGATAAGGTCTGCTGATAGTACAAAGTGTACTCAAAGAGAAACAGACCAGAGTTGATATGGAGTTGATGACTAGAGGTGCAGAGTTGCACTTGTATGATATTTGGAATATGACAATGCCTCACTTGACATGTCAGCAACTACTTTCTTAATAGTCTCATCCATGCCAGCCCTTAAGTTTCTTCCTATGTATATATTCTCCCATTTCACTTAGCAAAGTTCTAAGCTGGACTTCCTTGTGCTTTCAGGTAAGAGAAAGGATGACTTGATTTCTCAGATGCTGAGGAAATACCAAAAGGACAGGACTGTTCTTTTATGGCTTGATTCAGACACTTTATATACTACATAGGAGTCTGTACATATTGTATACTGATCTAAGTTGTCCATGCTGTCTGTACATGTATTTAATGCATTTAAGATTATATGGAAGCATATTACAGCCTTGTACATGCCTGATGTACAAGAGTGTGAAAGAATGAAAGCTCATGTACATATGAATAGATCTAAGGGTTTGATATAGGCTAAGAGTCATGGCTAATGCATAGAATGGTCTAGAATAGTCTAGAATACATATGATGTCAAACCTCATTGTAAAACAGCAAAAGGACTCCGGAGTGAAGTCCTATGCAAGAAATAGGGGTGCAAGTATATATCTCGACCCAAGGGGATTGCAAGGAAAGTGAAGACTATAGGAAAGGCTCACCAAATGTCCACAGGACACTGGAAAACTCGAGTCTGGCTTCCCCCCATTTGGTAGGGCTAGGAAACCAACTAATCTTGTAGGACTTGGGGGGAACTTGTAGGAGAGTAGAGAAAAGCTTAGGGAACTGGACTTAAAGGCTTAGGAATGGTGGTGGTGGATTGCACACTGTCTAGGAACAAGGTTCTAGGTACAAAAGTCTAATCCGGGCATACCTGAACAGAGTATAGTAAAGGAAACATAAAAAAGAACAAAAACCCAACCGAACCCGGAGTGCAGGAACACCGGGACTGGTGCACGGGAACTCAGGTCTGGACATCGGATTCAAAACTGACCTTCAAACTTCAACTAGTTTGACTCAGGTTGGGACAAACAGCAGTGGAACAGTCTCGGACTTGGTAGGAGCGCTGGATAGGGGCTATTGAACCGCAGGAAAATGCCGGATATCACTGTAGGAAACTCCTGTTTCCTACTTAATGCATGGGTTTTCATGGATTTTGGGGTCATACTTAGAGTTTGTACTATCTCCTTTGCATGTAGAGTTTCTAGAGTGATTGTGATGCATGGGAGTGATGTGAGATGTTCATAGATCATAGATTAGATGATTGTAACACTGGTGAAGAAATAATGGCTTATGGGGTGGTAGTTTTTAAGCTAGACTTTTTGTTGCACTTGCCTCAAGTAGAGGTCAAGGTATAGTCTCTGAATAGGATCTAGAATTAAGGTGAATGGGACAAGCCATTCAGTGAGGGTGTTCTTTAAGGTGAACAAAGTGTTCTTCTTGCTTATCTCAATGATTTTACATCAAAGGATATTGAGGGCTCAGTGATCTATCATTACTAAGATTCAAGGGTATTCACTGTGAACAGTATTTCCTCAAGAGTGCAAAAACATCTCAGAGAGTCAAATGAAAGAGGAATTCTGAGTGTGAGTGAGAACCAAATCTATTGAGGTACATGAAGAGAAGGTCTAGCTTAGAAGATTTAGAGCAAGATAAGTACAGTATATATGTATATATATATATATTTCAGGAGCTCAGAGCAGGTAGAAAAGGAATTACAAATGGAATCATATGGAATACAATGGAATATGAAGACATGATATCTGAGTCAGCAGTGAGAAGAAAGATACTTCTGCATATGTAATCAGGAATATGTGAGTAGAAAAAGGATAAGGGCTGATCATAAGAAACATATTACCATCAAAACTAGATAAAGGGGCAGATTTCCCACTCAGTCACTGCCAAGAAGTGGCAAAAAAATGGTATTTACCTAAGTAAAGGGACAGATTGCCTAATATTTAAATTAGCTACATTATGAAGTATGTTAATAAAAGTATTTATCTCAGCTGCCCTCAGAAGTGATAAAACTGACTGAAAAGCCTGCAGGACAAAGAGAAAATAAAATGTCAATGGGAAAGGCATGATTGCACCTTCTTCAGGGATCTTCAACTTACTCTGACTGGAATATGTAATTTGGATCAAATAGCTTTCTGTCAAAGTGAAAAAAAAAATGAAGACAGCATATTGAATGCAATCAGAATGTCAAATTAATAATCAAAAAAAAAAAATACATGAACACATATGAAATGGCACCTGACTGGCCCACCAAGTATCAGTCAGGTCTAGAACAGTACATCAATTCTGATTTCAGAGGTAACTTCTCATGTTAGAGCTGGTTCAAAAGCTTTGGAGTTGGTTCAGAGGAAGATTGAAGATCATGGGGTTTTGACACTGACAACAGCAAATTGAAGCATGAAATGTTTACAACAACAGAATGGCCTTCTATTGTAAGGACACAGTGGTGACCAATTGACAATGACAATGATACTGTACTTGAACCCTGCTGTTTACTAGTATAGTAAAAATATATCATTTATTTTGATGCAACAAGAAGATAAAGAAGCATTGAGCCTAAACTTGAATATGAAAATACAATGCCATAGAGTGCTGTAGAGTTTTACATCTTTGCAGTTTCATACCTTGAAATGATGGGGCTGACATCATATTTGTTGATTGACAAGGGATGATGCAAAGCATGCAAGAAGCAAGGTGAATCATCATCTCTCTGCTGAAAATGTAAGAAATTGTTTTAAGGAATGTCATGTGAAGGACTAGAAAACTCAAAAGAAAATATGTGCACAGTGATGGCTTTTGCCTAGATTACTCTCCACATTTTGTAGTCTCACAAGTTCAACTACAGATATTGATTCAAAGTAGGTGTAAACAAAGTGAGCCTGGATCTAGGACAATTAAAGCTGCAAGTTCTCTTGTGGACACTAATAGCCATGGTCTTCTGATCTAATGGGGATGGATTCAGAAATTGGCATGCTTTGATGCCTTGCTTCAATTAATCATGAACCATTTCTGGTGATGCCATGAATTATAAAATAATATTGACAAAGAATTTCTATGCAATTCACTCGCAGTTTACAGGAGCAAGAAATCAGCAGAGACTTACAAAGGTCATAATGGTGATGTTCAAGCAAGTCTGTGGAATGGTTTCAGTTACACCATGAACTTCCTGCCAGAGACTCTGATGTAGTGGCCACTTGCATATCTAGTTTCATTTATTCATAACCTCTCACATCAGGAAAACTGTAAAGTGCTGATATATCCTGATACTGCTGATAAAGCCTGATATACCTAAGAAATTTTATACTAGTAGTAATAATGAGTATATAGTCTTTATTGGGTTGCAAAATAAATGCTTGAGAGCTAGTTTTTTTTTTTAGAATACAACATTGGAATATGAATATCATCACCTTACTGATTTTCTGATGTAGTAGTGGAGCACCAGCTACTTGAGGCCTTTGACAGAGACTGTGACAGTCCTGAATAACTCCACTTCAGTCTTTGACTTGCCTTTGATATTGGCCTTGCTCTTCTCTGGGGTGGGCTTGTCATCTGAGATCTCCATGATGTCAGTCAGGCAGGATCAGACCTCACAGGTTGTATAATACCAGTCAATTAAATCCACTTATGATTTATCCCAGACTATGCTCTTTCTTTCACTTATTGCTTACATGTGCATGGATAAAAGTCCCAACTCGGACATTCTTTTCTTTTCATCACTGACTATGATACCTTGACTCACCATCCATTTCCATCACATTCCATGCAATTCCACTTGCCTTGTCAGAAAATTCCTTCCATCATATTCCTCCACATTCTATGCCTGCCCTAGACTCTTCTACATATGTATATATGAACCCACATCATTGCTCATATGTTCCTCAGTCTAGTCTTACCTTTTATCTTTCACCTTCTACCTCATATCATCACTACTGGAATACATTGGTGTTCCCACACCATGATACAGGCCCAAGGGTAGCCTCAATACCTTCTTGCTCATACCTGCTGAAGAGAGGTTGAAAGACCTAGACTGCTATACATCTCCAGATGGGAAACTAGCAGGTCGGCAACACAAAGAAAGAAAATGAAGGGATGATAGGTTTTTCCCAGGGGGAATTTGTAGAGTAGAGCTACATGAAATAGAACCACAGGACTTACAGAGGGTGAAATGAATGATGATCAGGAAGAGCTCATATGCTTCAGACATGGCTGATGAGTACAGGACTTGATTCTTCACAGATTGAAGAGAAGAATGAAGAGATAATCACAGACATGGCTGGATCACTGACGATGAAGAAGAACTGAACTCAAGATGGACAGATAATAGATGGTAGAATGATAGATGATCTTGTGCTCCATGTTTTTATAGTCTGTGCACATCTGAGACTCTAAATACATGTAAAGAATGTGACCAGATTAAAAACTGGATCATCAGATCAACATATCTGGTGATCAGGTCAATGGAACTGGATCAACCAGATGTACAAATGAAAGTGTCCGGTGTAGTAAAATGAAGGTTTCACTTACCAACAGATGACGGAAAAGGATGGATCAGATTGGATATGAAAACCAGCTCATACAGGATATGCTGGATACAAGGACAGGGAACTATCATTCCCTACATCTGTGGAAGAATTTGAATACTGACTGTCCCCAGTCAGATGCAGCAGTGGCAAGATGAGTGTGAAGTGAATGAAATGATGGTGATTGAGACTCTGGTTAGCAGATGGAGGGAGTGATGGTCTGATGATGTGTCAAGAGAGACTGATGATGAATGATGGGTGACAAAGGTTGCAATGACCATGAAATAGATCATCTGGTGGCAGTGCAGTGAAGCAGAATGATGATGCACAGTGTGAAAGATGATGATGATAAATAGAGGCACAAGAATGAGCTGTCTGTGAAAGGGATGATGCTGGATGACATAGAGACCAGATCTGAATGATTCTGGTCTGGATTGGATGATTCTAGTGATCCGAGTAAGCCAAGATGACCTATCCAGTCCAGTCCTGTCCTATCTGATCCACTGGATGACAAGACTATCAGTACCAGATGATGTGAAATGAATGAAATGTAAATAACAATGTAGGGTCCAAGTAGAATGGTAGAAATGGATGAAATAAAACCGGGTGTGAGAGTCTGCTTGACATTTCTTCTTTGATCAACTTCTGCTTCTACACCTTCAAGGCTAGAATGAGAGGAAAGAGTGCATTGACAGAATTGAATGAATCAAAACCAAGGTGCAAAGGTCCACTTGACTTGCCTTCTTCAATCTACTATTTGATATGACTCAGAACCACTTAAGGCTCTAGGCTGCTTTCACTGGTCAAGGGAAGGGAAGGAGGAATGAGTTGACACTGTAGGGAATGGTAGTTCCCTGTTCTCATATCTGGCATATCTGGCATATCCTGCATGATCTGGTCTCCATATCCAATCTGATCTGTCCTCATCCGTCACTCATTGGTAAGTCATACCTTCATTTTACTACACCGGACACTTTCATTTGTACATCCAGTCGATCCGGCTCCATCAATCTGGTCACTGGATAGTTGATCCGATGACCCAGTTTTCAATCTGGTTGTGTGCTTTACATGTATTTAGAGTCTTGGGTGTGCCTGGATTATAAAAGTTGTGTTTCACATGGAGCACAATATCATTGATCTATCTGCCATCTATCTTCCATCCATCTCAAGTTCAGTCCTTCGTCATCTTCAGTGATCCAGCCATGTCTGTGATCATCTCTTCATCTCTCTCTCCTGATCTGTGAAGAATCAAGTCCTGTGCTCGTCAGCCATGTCTGAAGCATAGGAGCTCTTCCTGATCATCATCCTTTTCACCTCCTGTAAGTCCTGTGGTTCTCTTTCATGGAGCTCTACCCTATGAATTCCCCCTAGGATGAACATATCATCCCTTCATTTTCTTTCTTTGTGTTGCTGACCTGCTAGTTTCCTGTCCATAGATGTATAGCAGTCTAGGTCATTCAACATCTCTTCAATGCCATCGATGCTGAGCAAAACCCCAAGAGGACAAGACTGCCCTCTGGTGGCTTCATTCTTGTCCTTTATATACTATTCTACATGTTTGTACCTAATGTAGTCTAATCTAGATGTCCATGAGGAAATCATAAGGATTTGGTGTGGAGGAGGCATGGTGTGAAAGAATGGAAGATGATACATGTGTAGGGTAAGGGTTTCGAGCTTCCGCATTTCCGAGTTCCCACACTTCCGAGCTTTCCAAGCTTCCGAGTTCAGAACCATCACTTCCAGTGTGTCAAATATTCTAAGTATGGTCAGAAGTGTTGAAAGGGTCAAAAATGTCAGAAGGGATGTAGAAGTGACTCACTATTGCTTCTATACCTTCGATGATAGAACCTGAGTCTGAGTGTGCGAGAATGGATCAAAAACCTGATTGGAATAGAAATAGAAGAGCTTGATGAGTGTGCACATTGAAAGAAGGAAATGTATGTAGAGATAAGATAGATGAGAAATCTATTGTAATGATTTTTTTTTCTGTTGGACTTTTGCTTTCATTATTGAAAGAGGAGATGAGAGGAATTTTTATTTGATATGAAAGATTACTGGATTGAAAACTGGAGTAGAAACAACTAATATATGATTTTAGAGGATAAAAGTGATGGATCATCGGTATGGTGTAAGGGAATCTTAATGAATGGTGGCAGATTGTTGATGATGGTATGATGTCAAATGAATGGAAATTTGAATCTTCTTCATCAAGAATACTCTCTGCATCTATACCTACTGAATGATCAATTTTACAAACAGAATCTGCAAAAAGAACAGGATGAGTCCTTATCTGTTAGAGAGAATCCTGATCCAGGTCTGGAGGGCAGAATGAAATGTTGGATGGTGGTGGAATATAACTAAGAAAAGAAAATGGAAGGGCTTTACAGTCCCTTCCCTTCCATGGAGGACTTTTAACAATGACCTCCTGGGCATTGAGTCACAGAGGTCACTGAAAAGGAACTGATGGATAGACTGAATATGGAGGAGGGGGATCCAGGATGTCATGGACCATGACCAGGGTCAAGAATGAGAGTACATTGGTGCGGGGTAATGGAAGAACCAAGATATGGATGGGGAAAGTGGCAGATAGCACAGGCAGATTGAATGGATTCACTGACAAAATAGCGACCAGATGCACCGCTTTAATGGGTGCAACAGGCACCAGATCAACAGATGGTATGACAGGGGAAATAATAGTGGGCTCTGTGCACGATGGGTGTAATGATACTTTGAATGCAGAAATATCTGTGAAAATGGACATGTCAACATCCAGGATAGCATTGGTGGTGGGAGTGATAGTGATAGAGGTGAAAAGCAGGGAAGATGGTGCTGAGGATGGAACAAATGAGGCAAAAACCAGATCTATGCAATCTGGTGCAGTGAATGAGAGAGAACCAATGGGGTCTGGAGCGATGGTAGTGATGAACGAGAAGAGTGGCTCAATGGAAACACGGAATGGATTGACAAGATCTGGCACAACAGGAGGGATGGATCATAATATTAAAACCCATTTGTATCCAGGGGTTTGCACTTTGTTTGGTTCTACCAAAGCTAAGCAAAATTCCCATGAGGCATTGTGGGGTGCTTCATATGCTGTGTTGAGGTTAAACATTGCAATAGTTTTGGAGGTCACTGTAATTCAGGCCTTCTTCTGCAACAAAATTTCAATGTTCTCAATTGTCAACTTACTGTTCTCAATAATGCTGTAAAGTGTGGAGATAAGGGCATTTTAATTAGTGGTTTTGAGAATGGTATTTAACCTTGCAAAAGAAATATTCATGCTAATGTGATAATTATTAAAGGTCTGAAGTGATGCAACATAATCAGACATGACTGTGAAACTATTAAAAATGATACAGGAGAGTTGTCAAAAGACGTAGAAGGTAGTGGCAGGGTTCAGGCATTTATAGAGGGCAATAATAGCATTTCAAAACTCATTTGCAGAGAGTTTTGATGTAAAATTGAGCAGGATGGAATACAACAAGTAGTGGAGAATAATGTCACAAGCTTTGGAGTTTTTTTTTACTCTGTATGAGGGTTTCCTTGATGATTAAAGTTGCAGCTCTGGTGGTGGTAGTGAAGTCAGTCATGGCAGAAGTAAAGAATGAAGCAAATTTTAGCAAAATTAGTGAAAAGGTCAAACCAAGCCACAACATAGTAAGGCAAGCACACCAGAGCAAGAGTGCCAAACTATGCATTGAGTTCCTCACCTTCCACACACCATTGGCCATTAATCTTTTGATGTTTCATTTTCTGCCCCTCATACCTATGTACATTTTCCCTTAGCAATAGGCTCTCTCTGAACACTGTAGTATCTTCCTTATGCTTTTCTTTATTTTTCAATTTAACTCTCTAGAGTATACCTCATGTAAATCCCTATATGGTACTTCAATCAAACATCAACTTTGTCTTACTTATCTGTTTAACTCCATTTGGTAGTTGAGAAAGTTCTCTTATCTCCTTACCTTCTCTTCATGATGCTCTATCATATCTCATGCAATTGAGTCAACTCCAACCTCTCACAACTCTGCAACTCTGCAACTCCTGACATCTTCTAGATTCCTTTACATACATCCTTCATTCTGTAATCAGTTTAATCTCACTCCTCTGTCTGCTCTGATGCTGTGCAGCACAGTTCTGGCTTGTTTCTGAACCAGAACACAGCTCCAGTTATGACTTCTCTTGTCTTACTTATCTACATAGCCTTCAACTTTCCTCCATATATAAACATACAGTAGCTCAAAAAGCTGTCTGAATGTTTGTATATTTGTAATTAAATGCAATATTCTTCACTAACAATTACTTTTAGCCACATGGCATCAGTGTCTGAAATAAAGTAGGCACTAATTTATGTAATTTAGTTGCTGATACTATATATAAACCTCATCACTTCATGTTTATTTTCCCATCCTCACTATGAAATCTATCTCTTTCTCTTAGAGAATCAGTATTATTTTCCTTTCCTCTCTTGGTCTCTCTTCTAGACAAATTGTTTCACAAACTGGTCTAGGAAATTTTACAACATGTGAGGTGCTTTAGGAAGTTCAGCCAGAGAAGACTAGACTTCTAGGTGGCTGTTATTCCAAGCTTACTTCTACCAACAAGAGAGCGGATGTTCAATAAATTGTTGCTGGACAGGCCAAAAATGCTGTCTAGCAATTCATCAATTCTATCATTGATGCTCCTGTCCGCTCTCAAACATTTAGAAATACCCTTAAAGAAGCCTCTTTGAATGATGTGGTGAAGAAAAAGAAACCCTTTCTCTCTCAAAATCAGAAGTGACTACCATTTGCTTACAAGTACCAGCACCAGCATTTGACTGTTGAGGACTGGAAAAAAGTTGTATGGTCAGATGAAAACAAAATTAACAGGATTCATTAGATGGGCAAGAATATGTGTGAAAAAGGCAGGAAGAGGAATTTATTGCAAGAGAGGCCAAAGGTACAGTTAAGTTTGGAGGAGGTTCACTAATGGTTTGGAGCTGCATAGGATGGAATAGAGTAGAAGTGTTGAGTAAGGTGGAGGAAAGGATGGATGCTGAGCAGTATGTTGCCATTTTGGAGGAAGGATTGCTGTAAAGCATGAATGAATCTGAAATTTGAGAAGATGATATCATTTTTCAACAGGATAATAATTTCTCATATCTCCAAAAGGGCTCAAAATTGGCTTGTGCAGCAAGATATCAAGCTTCTTGACTGCCCTGCACAATCTCCTGACCTCAATCCTATTGAACATATCTTAATAGGGATCTCTCAGCTTATGCAAGTGCCCCTACAGGAGTTTACCAACTATGGAAGAGGGTAGTAGAGGAGTGGGAGAGAATTTCTGTGAAGTAATGTCAGAAATGGATAGAAAGCATGCCTAGAATGATTGCAGCAGTTATGAAGGAAAAAGAACCTAATAACAAGTACTAGCTATTATCATTTTTACAATGTCAAAAGGTAGCCTATCCAGATGCACTATGCTGTTGAAATGACTACCATCTGATCAATTCTTAATCATTTCTCTTTATTCTTGCACTGATTAAAAGCCATTAGTACCTACTGTATTTCATACACTTAGGTCATGTGGCTAAATAATTGTTAGTGAAGGATATTGCATTTAATGCTAAATACACAAACATCTGGACAGTTTTCTGAGTGACTGTACTCTGACTTTATATGCAGATACCTTAGCCTAAATATCACTTTAGACTACCTCCTTCAATCTCCCTATTGATTCCTCTGATGCATCTCTGACCAAGAAGGCTGTCACTGTGCAAATGCATGACACACAAGTCTTATACCAAGCCTTTACCCCTCCAGAGGTGACCCTCCAGATCTCTGACCATCTCCAATGTAACCCCACCCCAGAGATACAACTCCTACTCCTATGACCTCCAATCTCTGACCGAGTTGGAGCCAAGGAAGACTAAGTCTTAACATGCTCCTCCCGCCTTCAAAATAAAGATTTAGATATTGAGCAAGAGAACATCACCTAGGTTTTGTGCCAAGTCATCAATCATATGTATATTACTCCATCCTATCTCTGCTGGACCTCTAATTCATCCTCATAACATTCTTCCAGAGTTGACTGTTAGTATGCATCAAACCTCTGCCAGTTGTGAACTCAGAGGATCTGTACTTCAAAGTTATATCAGTTTTTTTTTGTTCTTTTTTCATTTTTATGTTTCATTGAAATCTAGAATGATTGAAACATATCTGTAATGATCTTTCTTCTCATTATGAATGATACAAAAAAAAACATATATTCAAAAAAAGGTAGGTGTCAAAATCTGTGCACTATGAGGGGTAGAGATACCCAGACTTAGCTGTTGCACAGTAGTGTGGCAGAACAACTGAGGGAGCAAGGACATTGCTGATTACCTAAATAGGGATGGAGAAGTGAGAGCCAAACTCCGATGTAACTCGGATTTAATGTCCAGAATAGGAAATATCAGGTCCGAGATAAGAAATAGGACCTTATAATCAACTCCAACATGCTTCAGAGCAGAGTTGAGGAACTTGGTGCACATAAACCTCAGAGTTGTAGTAAATGAGCTTGGAGGAGACTGGAGATTGGAGGTGTTACATTTTGACAGTAGGAGAGTAGGTAACTAGTAAAATGATAAACAGATCTTCAATGCTAATTGTGTCATCTGACTCACCCACTCCATGAAGCCTATGGACTTAGTGGCACTGGCAATCTTTGTATTTTCCTTTGGTGCAGTCATGCCTATAATTTCAGCAGATGCCTAAGTGCATTTTATAGCATATCTTTTCCTCTGCACAGGTCTTAATATCAGACCAATCAAACTTTTGATCACACAGGTCGAGATGAAAGGGGCCACAAAAGCATCCTTCATACTGGCCAGCAGTGCACGTCTAACTATTGTTAGCCTGTATGTCACCCACACAACCAGTAGTCATAGCCATTCTTATCATCTGTCATCTGAAATACAAGTAGAACAGGTTTACTATCACTACCACAATCACTATTAGTGATTGGAATGAATGTGTCACACTTTTGGCAAAGGCAGCCTTTCAAGTCCCCTACAGCCATGACAGAAGAACACTCTGAAAGGTCATAGAACCTTCTAGAATAGCATGTAACTGTTCAACCCATGCAATTGGTCATATGCCAGTTCATGTGATCAGACCATGTGACCAACCCTGTGACCTTAAGTCATGTGATCTGATGTCATGTCACATGTGACCCCCATTTTAATATAGGAAAGTCAAGAAAAGGGTAGAAAAATAGCAAAAGATAAGAAGAAAAAGGACATATTGTAACACCAACCAGATTGTGCTTATGCAGATCATACTTCTATAGAGATTCAATAAAAAGGATTTAGTGCCCTTGTTAAAACTTCTATTTCAGAGAATGTACCAATTCAGAAGAAGCAAGTTTAACAAAACAGGCTCAAGGTAATGTAATGAAAGAATTAACCAAACAAGAAGGTTTCAAACAGTTGTATAAATCAATGATGAATGTATCTGCTTGACATTCAGTGAAACAAGTCTCAAAGATCAGACAATATGGACAAATTATGTTACAAGGTTGAATAAATGAATTGTTAGCAGCAGCAGTGACAAGTGCTACTAAATAGAAAGTCTCAATACACTACAAAGTCATTATAAAGCTACCGCAACAGGAGTAAAAAGTATGGCAGACAGCATATAATAATGAAATGAAATATTGAAATGACAGAAATGTCTGTAAGATTTTAGATTTGCTAAGGAATCATCAACCAGAAAAAAGAAAATGGATTTTTGCCTTAAGAACAGGCAACCATGTCAATGCTACTGTGACACCAAAAACCATTGCAATGTTTGCTACATTTAGAGTGTATGTAGTGTACTGGAGATAATCTCGCTTAGTGTTGGTGAGACCGAATATAGTACAAGCCCCTGGCTACGTAACGGTCCATGGATCACGTGATTTGGTCTGGTGGTGCCGGAGATATGGCCATTGCAAAACAGCAACACCATTGGAACGGTTTTTTCACTTTTGTGCTTGTACATATAATTTCCATTAAATGACATGATATTGATATTCGACTTTCTTTGGTTATAGAAACAAAGATATACATACAATGATTGTGTCTGAGTTTAAATATATTAACACTCCTCTTTATTTGTAATCACTATTATTATATATTCTACCTTTACTACCCAGAGGGATATTACTCTTTCTATGCTTGATGCTGGTCACTCTGCTTGCTTCTACTGTTGTAGACTGCTCTACTATATCCTGACTTTGAAAAAATGAGCTTTTTGAGCTTTTAAAGTCTTGTGGAGGTCATCTAATCAAGCTTTTCCCTATTAATATTCAATACACTATGTATTTGATTAGCTTTTGCAAGGCCAATAATGCTATTTAGGATATCAAAACCATTTCTAATATCATCAATACATTTCTATGCATCAACATAGTTCTTTATCACATGAAAAAGTCTATGTGGTAATCAATAAATGCCCTCTCCTTTCTATTAAACATTACAAAGCTTACTTGAATTTTGCTTATATGCTTTAGAACTGGACTTAAGGTGAGTATATCATTATAAGAGATTCAAATAAATCATATGGTGTTGGGTGGGTGCAATTGGGGGCAGAAAAA